>WWET01009228.1:0-23067 GCA_011038615.1 Limnodynastes dumerilii
TGCGGAAAAATGATTTCGCTGAAAGGGTGATAGATAAGTGGAATATTCTCCCATCTGAGGTGGTTTAGGTCAATACAGGAGAGCAGTGTAAACATGCTTGGGATAAATATAAGAATATCCTAAATTATAAACTAAATTGAGGGTAAATAGGGTCTAGGGTCAGTATAGTTTTGCATAAACAAATTGCATACTAGATGGGCCATGTGGCTCTTATCTGCCGTCACTTTCTATGTTTCTATCTCTAGACCCCTAATATACCCCCATGTACTGTATAAACTGTCACATACTGACCTCTAATATACCCCCCCATGTACTGTATATACTAACCCCTAATATACCCCCATGTACTGTATATACTAACCCCTAATATACCCCCATGTACTGTATATAGTGTCTTCTCCAGACCCCTAATATACCCCCATGTACTGTATATACTGTCACATACTGACCTCTAATATACCCCCATGTACTGTATATACTGTCACATACTGACCTCTAATATAACGCCATGTACTGTATATACTAACCCCTAATATACCCCTATGTACTTTATATAGGGTACACATTTTTTATTGGTATGCACCTGACTCTAACTGTAGAGTTACACCAAAATGACTCATAACTCATAAATAGCATAATTAGACACAGTATTTTGCTATCTTACTTCTGGGGAACTACAAGTCTGAGCATGCCAATATAGATCCACAACATTGCATTACCTCTGCTAGGACAATTCTTATGGCTTGCAGTAACCCCTCTCTGCCACAAGGTGGCACAGCAGTCCCGGATAGTGATGAGGAGTAATGTAAAGCAGGTGCTTCATG
This sequence comes from Limnodynastes dumerilii, assembly GCA_011038615.1. NCBI lineage: Eukaryota > Metazoa > Chordata > Amphibia > Anura > Limnodynastidae > Limnodynastes > Limnodynastes dumerilii. Next base: position 825 of record WWET01009228.1, read on the forward strand.
TCACCTCCACCACCACGACATCCGTGCCGCACAGAGACAGCGCTAATAGGCTGTTTCCATAGCAACAGGGCTTTCTGAGCACCGGACAGGGATTCCTGGGATTAGATGGAGCTGGGTGTAAATAGAGCATAAAGGGAGGTATTTACCCACTGTGACCCGCAAGCACCAGAAGCAATCCGGGAAAGAGGGGTATTGTGGAGCGGGGTCACGATAGTGGATCCACGCCGTATCCACGCTTATGCTTAGGTAACCACGCCCACCGCCAGCGCAGAACGCTCCGATAGCCAATAACAGCTACATATGAGAGCGTGAACAATCAATCATCTGACGATTATCTGCTGACCCCCACGCGCTCTCCTGCCGCCGTCCGTGCACACTTCCCTCCTCGCGCCTTCCCCTCCCTGCCGCCACCCAATCGCCCTCTTCTCCGCGTGCCTTTCCCTCCTCGCGCCTTCCCCTCCCTGCCGCTGCCTGTATACCCTACTCTCCTCGCGCCTTCCCCTCCCTGCCGCTGCCTGTGCGCCCTCCCCTCCTCGCGCCTTCCCCTCCTCTGGCGGTGACCCCATACCCTGACTGCCCTTACTGTAAAGAACCCTTTCCTGGCAGTGACTCCACACCCTGACTGCCCTTACTGTAAAGAACCCTTCCCTGGCAGTGACCCCATACCCTGACTGCCCTTACTATAAAGAACCCTTCCCTGGCAGTGACCCCATAACCTGACTGCCTTTGCTGTAAAGATCCCTTTCCTGGCAGTGATGCAACACCCTGATTGCCCTTAATGTAAAGAGCCCTTTCCTGGCAGTGACTCCATACCCTGACTGCCCTTACTGTAAAGAACCCTTCCCTGGCAGTGATGCAACACCCTGATTGCCCTTACTGTAAAGAACCCATTTCCGGCAGTGACCCCATACCCTGACTGCCCTTACTATAAAGAACCCTTCCCTGGCAGTGACTCCACATCCTGACTGCCCTTACTGTGAAGACCCCTTCCCTGGCAGTGACTCCATACCCTGACTGCCTTTGCTGTAAAGATCCCTTTCCTGGCAGTGATGCAACACCCTGATTGCCCTTACTGTATAGAACCCTTCCCTCGCAGTGATTCCATTCCCTGACTGCACTTACTGTGAAGAACCCTTTCCTTTGCTGGTGGTGAATCTTCCTCCCCTGTAACCTTAGTGGCTGCCCCCGTGTTCTGTGTCCAGTCCTTGGGGTAAAAGCTTCCCGTGACATTGTTCACTATTACTAGGTCTCTTGTCCTTCTCCATTACAGATTCCCTAAATATATATTTATTTATTTAATGAATGTTCGGACCTATATTGAGGCGATGAATATGCTTGCTGTGAGCGGACAATTATTTCTTCGCATTGCCGAGGTTAGACGCCAGTAACGTCTTCTCTCATATCAGAGTCCTGGCGGGGAGACGGGTCAGTTGGTTCGCGGAGGACTTCGGATTTGGCTCTTATCTGTGACCCTGGCAAAGAGATTTGAATGAGCTTCAGACGCGTCCCGTGTCCAGGGGATGTGACGCATAAGCGCGATAGAGATCGCCAATCAGAGAGTGCTACCGGAAATTTCAATTTGTATCATCCAAAGGGCGCAAAAATCAGCGAATCACAAGATGTTCTCTCTGTTTTAATCAGTTATCATTTATTGACCTCTGTAATGATCATCAAGGCGTTGTGATGACATTGGCCGTATCCCGCGGCCTCTCTGATCTCCGTATCGTACGCCATGTGACCAGTAGCAGCGGCAATCACAATAAACCTGCCAAACTGTGAATCATTAACTGCATCATGGGGACAGAAGCTATTGTGCTCAGAACAACACCAGGGCCTGGCTCACGCGGCTGACGCGTTTTTCCATTTCCCCATTGAGCAGAAAGGAAACACAGGCCAGTGTGAGAGAGCGAGGGTGGGACTCATACATAGATGGGCATTGGGTACGCCCACAATTGTGAATGAGACACCGGCAATGTAGGCGCCCCTCCCCCTCCCGTCCTCATCAGGGACCCATCCTGCGAATGTTGTACATATTGGGCCTGATCCAGACCTACGCTGCTCGGCGGCAATACGCCGGTCCTAAGCGTAAGATAGGCTGAAAAGCCGATCTGCGCATGCGCTTGCCAGATGTTGGCCAGGGTTACTATGGAAACGCCCGATCTAGGTTCAGGCGTCCGTAGTATCAGCGTAGCAACGGCTGAGGGGGAGTCCCTCGCCGTTACTACGCAAATGTTAGTGTAGGTAGGCGGGGGAGGTAGTTTAATGAGGGAGGGAGGAAGGTGTTTTAGTTAATACGCTCCTGTCTGAGCGTATTTTCCCTCGCTTAGGCCGGCTGAAGTTAGGGTAGCCTTCAGCCGGCGTAAGCGAGGGTAAATATGCTGGGACAGGGGGAGTGCGCATCAGCGTAGGTCTGGATCAGGCCCATTATTCCCAAAGGGTTCACTCATTTCGGGCGATTCCGGAAGCGGGCAGTCGCACAGAACACGGCCAGCGCTCTCTGCGAAGAGCAAGTTGCAAGAAAGCAGATGAGCCCAGTAAGTAGAAGCGATCTGAGGGTGGAAATGGCGTCATACCTATGTATTGTCCAAAGTAAGGACGTCTGTTTCTGGATTGGTCGGCTCTGCGTTTCTGGCCCTGCCCTCAGGATTCCTGTCTGCGTGGGCGACGTAACCTTTGATAGCTCTGGTTAGGGGAAAATGACTGACAAAGGTCCTGGGATGACGCCGTGACCCCGGGAACATCTGTCTGTGCAGATATAGAGATTCATTCTGTGAATCTCTGCCCATAAACCATCTCAAAGGTCACGAAATACTGCGAAAGCACTGGAAAAGCGTTCAAAGTCTGAGCGTTATTTCACCAGACCCGTGGCCAGTTCTAGTAATGAGTCCTGAGCGTCTGGACCCTTTGTTCTGAACATGATTAACATGAACCGCTATGTACTGCGTCAGTCAGGACCCGCACGCTGAGGAGCCCCAAAGCCGCAATCCAACACTCACCTCATGGCGAGGGACACCATTATAAGCAGGCTGCGGCTCTGTGTATGTGCTTTGCAGACCCTCCAACATGACCCGTTCCATTACCTACCAAATACTCTGCTCCTCAGTTTCCAACGCTCAGTTACCATGGTAACCTCCTTTGCTGAAGAGACATCGTGTTTTAAATATCAGTGAAGTCCTTTCACCAGGTGAGTGACAGGTGGAAGCTCAGGAGCAGAGTATATTGTACCTAATGGAAGGGGTCATGTTGGAGGCTCTGTGTATGCTGCTGGGGTCCCTGGTCCATGGCTCCATTTTACTGTTCAGACGTTTGACATGACATGGTCACCTCAGCATCCACCAGGAAATGGTTAAGGACCCCCGAATGGCAGCTCAGGGGCACATCTTGGCCCAGGGTGTTCTGTTGTAGAACCATTCCATGTATCATTGATTTGTCACCAGAGCATAGCAGAGGCGGCCATTTTGGGCTCTGTATTACGATGCAGCCAATCGGTTTTCTGGAGTGGTACCCATTGGTTCACATGACCTGACTAATAGTCACATGACCTGACGTATTCATGAGGTATTTATTCCTAGTCATTGCATTGGTCACTGTTCATTAATGTTAATAGTCTCCGCCTCCTTTCTATGTAGCGCCGTGGGACGAATCCTTCATTACACAGAGATGTTCTGTAGTGATTCCCAGTATTAAGAGTACAAACTGAGCCATGACAGCCATGTGGCGCGCCGTGTGCTGTCACCGCGTAGGCGGCCATTTTGTGGCATAACCAATGTTTATATTTATACTTTCTGGTGGGATCCTGGTTCTGGGATAAATACTGAGCAGCCTATTACTAATTATCCCCTGTTACCCCTCAGTATCGCACAGCCGTGTCTCTAGTGACTTCTGCACACATTAATCTTTGTATTTTATCACTAATATATATATATATATATAAAACAAAAGACAGGTCTGGCGCCCCATACAAACATTATATAGGACTTTATATGTCAGAACATGCATATATAGGAGGTTTATACACAATATAGATATATAATATTATATACACTGTGTCACACATACATAGAAAGGAGGATTATACACAATATAGATATATAACATTATATACACTGTGTCACACATACATAGAAAGGATTATACACAATATAGAGATATATACATATATACACTGTGTCACACATACATAGAAAGGAGATTATACACAATATAGATATATAACATTATATACACTGTGTCACACATACATAGAAAGGAGATTATACACAATATAGATATATAACATTATATACACTGTGTCACACATACATAGAAAGGAGATTATACACAATATAGATATATAACATTATATACACTGTGTCACACATACATAGAAAGGAGATTATACACAATATAGATATATAACATTATATACACTGTGTCACACATACATAGAAAGGAGATTATACACAATATAGATATATAACATTATATACACTGTGTCACACATACATAGAAAGGAGATTATACACAATATAGATATATAACATTATATACACTGTGTCACACATACATAGAAAGGAGATTATACACAATATAGATATATAACATTATATACACTGTGTCACACATACATAGAAAGGAGATTATACACAATATAGATATATAACATTATATACACTGTGTCACACATACATAGAAAGGAGATTATACACAATATAGATATATAACATTATATACACTGTGTCACACATACATAGAAAGGAGATTATACACAATATAGATATATAACATTATATACACTGTGTCACACATACATAGAAAGGAGATTATACACAATATAGATATATAACATTATATACACTGTGTCACACATACATAGAAAGGAGATTATACACAATATAGATATATAACATTATATACACTGTGTCACACATACATAGAAAGGAGATTATACACAATATAGATATATAACATTATATACACTGTGTCACACATACATAGAAAGGAGATTATACACAATATAGATATATAACATTATATACACTGTGTCACACATACATAGAAAGGAGATTATACACAATATAGATATATAACATTATATACACTGTGTCACACATACATAGAAAGGAGATTATACACAATATAGATATATAACATTATATACACTGTGTCACACATACATAGAAAGGAGATTATACACAATATAGATATATAACATTATATACACTGTGTCACACATACATAGAAAGGAGATTATACACAATATAGATATATAACATTATATACACTGTGTCACACATACATAGAAAGGAGATTATACACAATATAGATATATAACATTATATACACTGTGTCACACATACATAGAAAGGAGATTATACACAATATAGATATATAACATTATATACACTGTGTCACACATACATAGAAAGGAGATTATACACAATATAGATATATAACATTATATACACTGTGTCACACATACATAGAAAGGAGATTATACACAATATAGATATATAACATTATATACACTGTGTCACACATACATAGAAAGGAGATTATACACAATATAGATATATAACATTATATACACTGTGTCACACATACATAGAAAGGAGATTATACACAATATAGATATATAACATTATATACACTGTGTCACACATACATAGAAAGGAGATTATACACAATATAGATATATAACATTATATACACTGTGTCACACATACATAGAAAGGAGATTATACACAATATAGATATATAACATTATATACACTGTGTCACACATACATAGAAAGGAGATTATACACAATATAGATATATAACATTATATACACTGTGTCACACATACATAGAAAGGAGATTATACACAATATAGATATATAACATTATATACACTGTGTCACACATACATAGAAAGGAGATTATACACAATATAGATATATAACATTATATACACTGTGTCACACATACATAGAAAGGAGATTATACACAATATAGATATATAACATTATATACACTGTGTCACACATACATAGAAAGGAGATTATACACAATATAGATATATAACATTATATACACTGTGTCACACATACATAGAAAGGAGATTATACACAATATAGATATATAACATTATATACACTGTGTCACACATACATAGAAAGGAGATTATACACAATATAGATATATAACATTATATACACTGTGTCACACATACATAGAAAGGAGATTATACACAATATAGATATATAACATTATATACACTGTGTCACACATACATAGAAAGGAGATTATACACAATATAGATATATAACATTATATACACTGTGTCACACATACATAGAAAGGAGATTATACACAATATAGATATATAACATTATATACACTGTGTCACACATACATAGAAAGGAGATTATACACAATATAGATATATAACATTATATACACTGTGTCACACATACATAGAAAGGAGATTATACACAATATAGATATATAACATTATATACACTGTGTCACACATACATAGAAAGGAGATTATACACAATATAGATATATAACATTATATACACTGTGTCACACATACATAGAAAGGAGATTATACACAATATAGATATATAACATTATATACACTGTGTCACACATACATAGAAAGGAGATTATACACAATATAGATATATAACATTATATACACTGTGTCACACATACATAGAAAGGAGATTATACACAATATAGATATATAACATTATATACACTGTGTCACACATACATAGAAAGGAGATTATACACAATATAGATATATAACATTATATACACTGTGTCACACATACATAGAAAGGAGATTATACACAATATAGATATATAACATTATATACACTGTGTCACACATACATAGAAAGGAGATTATACACAATATAGATATATAACATTATATACACTGTGTCACACATACATAGAAAGGAGATTATACACAATATAGATATATAACATTATATACACTGTGTCACACATACATAGAAAGGAGATTATACACAATATAGATATATAACATTATATACACTGTGTCACACATACATAGAAAGGAGATTATACACAATATAGATATATAACATTATATACACTGTGTCACACATACATAGAAAGGAGATTATACACAATATAGATATATAACATTATATACACTGTGTCACACATACATAGAAAGGAGATTATACACAATATAGATATATAACATTATATACACTGTGTCACACATACATAGAAAGGAGATTATACACAATATAGATATATAACATTATATACACTGTGTCACACATACATAGAAAGGAGATTATACACAATATAGATATATAACATTATATACACTGTGTCACACATACATAGAAAGGAGATTATACACAATATAGATATATAACATTATATACACTGTGTCACACATACATAGAAAGGAGATTATACACAATATAGATATATAACATTATATACACTGTGTCACACATACATAGAAAGGAGATTATACACAATATAGATATATAACATTATATACACTGTGTCACACATACATAGAAAGGAGATTATACACAATATAGATATATAACATTATATACACTGTGTCACACATACATAGAAAGGAGATTATACACAATATAGATATATAACATTATATACACTGTGTCACACATACATAGAAAGGAGATTATACACAATATAGATATATAACATTATATACACTGTGTCACACATACATAGAAAGGAGATTATACACAATATAGATATATAACATTATATACACTGTGTCACACATACATAGAAAGGAGATTATACACAATATAGATATATAACATTATATACACTGTGTCACACATACATAGAAAGGAGATTATACACAATATAGATATATAACATTATATACACTGTGTCACACATACATAGAAAGGAGATTATACACAATATAGATATATAACATTATATACACTGTGTCACACATACATAGAAAGGAGATTATACACAATATAGATATATAACATTATATACACTGTGTCACACATACATAGAAAGGAGATTATACACAATATAGATATATAACATTATATACACTATATATATATTTGTGTATTCCCTTTGACACTGTTTCTGGGAGTAATACTCTGCATTCTGTTGGTGTCATATATTTACAGGTCTGTTATTGTCTGTTTATCAGAAAAATGATTGATTAATAACCGTGTAATGAGTAATCCATTAACCTGAGAATACCTGGCAGCCAGCATTCCTGTAAATCTCTAATGTGCGATCACTGATTGGAGAATGTTAATGATCAGACGTCGCGGTAACGCTTGAGGAATGTTATTTTCGGGTAAGAGGTGTTTGGAGACATGTATACAGCTTTCCAAGAACTCTCCTTCAGGGCCCCAGATATTTGCCCCCTCTGCATCTCATCACAATGCGCATAGCTGCCCCCTGGTGGACGCATGATGGGCGAGTCTTCTATGCCGCCGGGGACAGACACCGGGGACAGACACCGGGGACAGACACCGGGAACAGCACGGGGACAGGCACCGGGGACAGACACCAGGAACAGCACATGGACAGACACCAGGGACAGACACCAGGGACAGACCACGGGGACAGACACCACGGACAGACACCAGGGACAGACCACGGGGACAGACACCGGGGACAGCACGGGGACAGGCACCGGGGACAGACACCAGGAACAGCACATGGACAGACACCAGGGACAGACACCAGGGACAGACACCAGGGACAGACACCAGGGACAGACACCAGGGACAGACACCAGGGACAGCACAGGGACAGACACCGGGGACAGAAACCAGGAACAGCACAGGGACGACACCGGGGGACAGACACCAGGAACAGACACCGGGGACAGACACCGGGGACAGACACCGGGGGACAGACACCGGGGAAAGCACAGGGACAGACACCAGGAACAGACACCAGGAACAGACACCAGGAACAGACACCAGGGACAGCACAGGGACAGACACCGGGGACAGACACCAGGGACAGCACAGGGACAGACACCGGGGACAGAAACCAGGAACAGCACAGGGACAGACACCAGGAACAGCACAGGGACAGACACCAGGGACAGACACCGGGAACAGCACAGGGACAGACACCGGGGACAGACACCAGGGACAGACACCAGGAACAGACACCGGGAACAGCACAGGGACAGACACCAGGGACAGACACCGGGGGACAGACACCGGGGACAGACACCAGGAACAGCACAGGGACAGACATCGGGGACAGACACCGGGGACAGCGCCGACCTGCACCTTCCCTTTCCCATTACCTTCCTCTTCACCTTCCCCTTTACCTTCACCTTCCCCTTCAACCTCACCTTCCCATTCACCTTTAGCTTCCACTTTACCTTTTCCTTCAACTTCACTTTTACCTTCCCTTTCCCATTACCTTCACCTTCACATTTACCTTCCCTTTCCCATTACCTTCACCTTCCCCTTCCCTTTCCCATTACCTTCCCCTTTACCTTCACCTTTACCTTCACCTTTACCTTCCCTTCACATTTACCTTCCCCTTCACCTTTACCTTCCCCTTCCCTTTATCTTCCCCTTTACCTTCACCCTCCCCTTTACCTTCCCTTCACCTTTACCTTCCCTTCACCTTTACCTTCCCTTCACCTTTACGTTCCCCTTCACCTTCACCTTCACTTTCCCCTTCACCTTCCACTTCACCTTCCCCTTCACCTTTTATGTTCCCCTTCACCTTCCCCTTCCCTCAGACTAACTGCTTCGGAGATAAAGTGTATGGGGCAAATTTGAGCGGCTCAGGAGGAGGTTATACAGCTCAGCGCTACTCCGCCTCCTGATGTTGCAGATAGGTCGGTATGACACATTTATAATAGCCGTCCACTGACTGATCAGAGTGCGCCCAGACCTACAGAGGGCGGAGCTGATGTGACAAGTGGGCGTTCCCTCTAAGTCACATGACAGTATAAAAGTTTTCTCTCTGTGTGCACCCATCCAGACATAAGACAGAGGGCGGAGCTGATCTGACAAGTGGGCGTTCCCTCTTAGTAGATGACAGTACCCCCCTGACAGCTGTAAGTCTCTATCTGCCTGTCTGTCTCTCTGCCTGTCTCTGTCTCTCTCTCTCTGTCTGTCTCTGTCTGTCTATCTCTGTCTGTCTGTCCGTCTCTGTCTGTCTATCTGCCTGTCTCTGTCTATCTGCCTGTCTCTGACTCTCTCTCTCTGTATGTCTGTCTGTCTCTGTTTGTCTGTCTGTTTCTATCTGCCTGTTTCTGTCTCTCTCTCTGTCTGTCTCTGTCTGTTTTTCTCTCTCTGTCTGCCCCTGTCTGTATGTTTCTGTTTGTATCTGTCTCTCTCTCTCTCTCTCTCTGTCTGTCTCTCTGTCTGTCTCTCTCTATCTGTCTCTCTCTGTCTGTCTGTTTGTCTCTCTCTGTCTGTCTGTCTGTCTCTGTTTGTCTCTGTCTGTCTGTCTCTGGTCACCATCATCTCTGCTATCATTGCATGCTGTTTAGCCTCTTGGCTAATGTTCCTGTTATCTGCCAGGGATTAGTGATTGTGCCGCCGTCCTGATCATTATATCTGTTTATAAACAGTTATCAATAGCACTTTATTATTCTCTTTATTATGATCAATTAATGACCTTATATCCTGTTACTGTGCAAATAATTATATAACCCAACCATGCTTATAATTAACTCCTCACATCATGTCACTGCCACTCATCTCCTGATACATCTGTGCTGCTGTGACCCTGCTCCCTCCACTATATAACACATCCCTCATCTCCTGATATACTCTGTGCTGCTGTGACCCTGCTCCTCCAATATATAACACATCACTCATCTCCTGATATCCTCTGTGCTGCTGTGACCCTGCTCCTTCCACTATATAACACATCAATAATGATGATAATGATAATAATAATAATGATCTGTAGTTAGTGTAGTAGTAATAATAATAATGATGATAATGATAATAATAATAATGATCTGTAGTTAGTGTAGTAGTAATAATAATAATGATGATAATGATAATAATAATAATGATCTGTAGTTAGTGTAGTAGTAATAATAATAATGATGATAATGATAATAATAATAATGATCTGTAGTTAGTGTAGTAGTAATAATAATAATGATGATAATGATAATAATAATAATGATCTGTAGTTAGTGTAGTAGTAATAATAATAATGATGATAATGATAATAATAATAATGATCTGTAGTTAGTGTAGTAGTAATAATAATAATGATGATAATGATAATAATAATAATGATCTGTAGTTAGTGTAGTAGTAATAATAATAATGATGATAATGATAATAATAATAATGATCTGTAGTTAGTGTAGTAGTAATAATAATAATGATGATAATGATAATAATAATAATGATCTGTAGTTAGTGTAGTAGTAATAATAATAATGATGATAATGATAATAATAATAATGATCTGTAGTTAGTGTAGTAGTAATAATAATAATGATGATAATGATAATAATAATAATGATCTGTAGTTAGTGTAGTAGTAATAATAATAATGATGATAATGATAATAATAATAATGATCTGTAGTTAGTGTAGTAGTAATAATAATAATGATGATAATGATAATAATAATAATGATCTGTAGTTAGTGTAGTAGTAATAATAATAATGATGATAATGATAATAATAATAATGATCTGTAGTTAGTGTAGTAGTAATAATAATAATGATGATAATGATAATAATAATAATGATCTGTAGTTAGTGTAGTAGTAATAATAATAATGATGATAATGATAATAATAATAATGATCTGTAGTTAGTGTAGTAGTAATAATAATAATGATGATAATGATAATAATAATAATGATCTGTAGTTAGTGTAGTAGTAATAATAATAATGATGATAATGATAATAATAATAATGATCTGTAGTTAGTGTAGTAGTAATAATAATAATGATGATAATGATAATAATAATAATGATCTGTAGTTAGTGTAGTAGTAATAATAATAATGATGATAATGATAATAATAATAATGATCTGTAGTTAGTGTAGTAGTAATAATAATAATGATGATAATGATAATAATAATAATGATCTGTAGTTAGTGTAGTAGTAATAATAATAATGATGATAATGATAATAATAATAATGATCTGTAGTTAGTGTAGTAGTAATAATAATAATGATGATAATGATAATAATAATAATGATCTGTAGTTAGTGTAGTAGTAATAATAATAATGATGATAATGATAATAATAATAATGATCTGTAGTTAGTGTAGTAGTAATAATAATAATGATGATAATGATAATAATAATAATGATCTGTAGTTAGTGTAGTAGTAATAATAATAATGATGATAATGATAATAATAATAATGATCTGTAGTTAGTGTAGTAGTAATAATAATAATGATGATAATGATAATAATAATAATGATCTGTAGTTAGTGTAGTAGTAATAATAATAATGATGATAATGATAATAATAATAATGATCTGTAGTTAGTGTAGTAGTAATAATAATAATGATGATAATGATAATAATAATAATGATCTGTAGTTAGTGTAGTAGTAATAATAATAATGATGATAATGATAATAATAATAATGATCTGTAGTTAGTGTAGTAGTAATAATAATAATGATGATAATGATAATAATAATAATGATCTGTAGTTAGTGTAGTAGTAATAATAATAATGATGATAATGATAATAATAATAATGATCTGTAGTTAGTGTAGTAGTAATAATAATAATGATGATAATGATAATAATAATAATGATCTGTAGTTAGTGTAGTAGTAATAATAATAATGATGATAATGATAATAATAATAATGATCTGTAGTTAGTGTAGTAGTAATAATAATAATGATGATAATGATAATAATAATAATGATCTGTAGTTAGTGTAGTAGTAATAATAATAATGATGATAATGATAATAATAATAATGATCTGTAGTTAGTGTAGTAGTAATAATAATAATGATGATAATGATAATAATAATAATGATCTGTAGTTAGTGTAGTAGTAATAATAATAATGATGATAATGATAATAATAATAATGATCTGTAGTTAGTGTAGTAGTAATAATAATAATGATGATAATGATAATAATAATAATGATCTGTAGTTAGTGTAGTAGTAATAATAATAATGATGATAATGATAATAATAATAATGATCTGTAGTTAGTGTAGTAGTAATAATAATAATGATGATAATGATAATAATAATAATGATCTGTAGTTAGTGTAGTAGTAATAATAATAATGATGATAATGATAATAATAATAATGATCTGTAGTTAGTGTAGTAGTAATAATAATAATGATGATAATGATAATAATAATAATGATCTGTAGTTAGTGTAGTAGTAATAATAATAATGATGATAATGATAATAATAATAATGATCTGTAGTTAGTGTAGTAGTAATAATAATAATGATGATAATGATAATAATAATAATGATCTGTAGTTAGTGTAGTAGTAATAATAATAATGATGATAATGATAATAATAATAATGATCTGTAGTTAGTGTAGTAGTAATAATAATAATGATGATAATGATAATAATAATAATGATCTGTAGTTAGTGTAGTAGTAATAATAATAATGATGATAATGATAATAATAATAATGATCTGTAGTTAGTGTAGTAGTAATAATAATAATGATGATAATGATAATAATAATAATGATCTGTAGTTAGTGTAGTAGTAATAATAATAATGATGATAATGATAATAATAATAATGATCTGTAGTTAGTGTAGTAGTAATAATAATAATGATGATAATGATAATAATAATAATGATCTGTAGTTAGTGTAGTAGTAATAATAATAATGATGATAATGATAATAATAATAATGATCTGTAGTTAGTGTAGTAGTAATAATAATAATGATGATAATGATAATAATAATAATGATCTGTAGTTAGTGTAGTAGTAATAATAATAATGATGATAATGATAATAATAATAATGATCTGTAGTTAGTGTAGTAGTAATAATAATAATGATGATAATGATAATAATAATAATGATCTGTAGTTAGTGTAGTAGTAATAATAATAATGATGATAATGATAATAATAATAATGATCTGTAGTTAGTGTAGTAGTAATAATAATAATGATGATAATGATAATAATAATAATGATCTGTAGTTAGTGTAGTAGTAATAATAATAATGATGATAATGATAATAATAATAATGATCTGTAGTTAGTGTAGTAGTAATAATAATAATGATGATAATGATAATAATAATAATGATCTGTAGTTAGTGTAGTAGTAATAATAATAATGATGATAATGATAATAATAATAATGATCTGTAGTTAGTGTAGTAGTAATAATAATAATGATGATAATGATAATAATAATAATGATCTGTAGTTAGTGTAGTAGTAATAATAATAATGATGATAATGATAATAATAATAATGATCTGTAGTTAGTGTAGTAGTAATAATAATAATGATGATAATGATAATAATAATAATGATCTGTAGTTAGTGTAGTAGTAATAATAATAATGATGATAATGATAATAATAATAATGATCTGTAGTTAGTGTAGTAGTAATAATAATAATGATGATAATGATAATAATAATAATGATCTGTAGTTAGTGTAGTAGTAATAATAATAATGATGATAATGATAATAATAATAATGATCTGTAGTTAGTGTAGTAGTAATAATAATAATGATGATAATGATAATAATAATAATGATCTGTAGTTAGTGTAGTAGTAATAATAATAATGATGATAATGATAATAATAATAATGATCTGTAGTTAGTGTAGTAGTAATAATAATAATGATGATAATGATAATAATAATAATGATCTGTAGTTAGTGTAGTAGTAATAATAATAATGATGATAATGATAATAATAATAATGATCTGTAGTTAGTGTAGTAGTAATAATAATAATGATGATAATGATAATAATAATAATGATCTGTAGTTAGTGTAGTAGTAATAATAATAATGATGATAATGATAATAATAATAATGATCTGTAGTTAGTGTAGTAGTAATAATAATAATGATGATAATGATAATAATAATAATGATCTGTAGTTAGTGTAGTAGTAATAATAATAATGATGATAATGATAATAATAATAATGATCTGTAGTTAGTGTAGTAGTAATAATAATAATGATGATAATGATAATAATAATAATGATCTGTAGTTAGTGTAGTAGTAATAATAATAATGATGATAATGATAATAATAATAATGATCTGTAGTTAGTGTAGTAGTAATAATAATAATGATGATAATGATAATAATAATAATGATCTGTAGTTAGTGTAGTAGTAATAATAATAATGATGATAATGATAATAATAATAATGATCTGTAGTTAGTGTAGTAGTAATAATAATAATGATGATAATGATAATAATAATAATGATCTGTAGTTAGTGTAGTAGTAATAATAATAATGATGATAATGATAATAATAATAATGATCTGTAGTTAGTGTAGTAGTAATAATAATAATGATGATAATGATAATAATAATAATGATCTGTAGTTAGTGTAGTAGTAATAATAATAATGATGATAATGATAATAATAATAATGATCTGTAGTTAGTGTAGTAGTAATAATAATAATGATGATAATGATAATAATAATAATGATCTGTAGTTAGTGTAGTAGTAATAATAATAATGATGATAATGATAATAATAATAATGATCTGTAGTTAGTGTAGTAGTAATAATAATAATGATGATAATGATAATAATAATAATGATCTGTAGTTAGTGTAGTAGTAATAATAATAATGATGATAATGATAATAATAATAATGATCTGTAGTTAGTGTAGTAGTAATAATAATAATGATGATAATGATAATAATAATAATGATCTGTAGTTAGTGTAGTAGTAATAATAATAATGATGATAATGATAATAATAATAATGATCTGTAGTTAGTGTAGTAGTAATAATAATAATGATGATAATGATAATAATAATAATGATCTGTAGTTAGTGTAGTAGTAATAATAATAATGATGATAATGATAATAATAATAATGATCTGTAGTTAGTGTAGTAGTAATAATAATAATGATGATAATGATAATAATAATAATGATCTGTAGTTAGTGTAGTAGTAATAATAATAATGATGATAATGATAATAATAATAATGATCTGTAGTTAGTGTAGTAGTAATAATAATAATGATGATAATGATAATAATAATAATGATCTGTAGTTAGTGTAGTAGTAATAATAATAATGATGATAATGATAATAATAATAATGATCTGTAGTTAGTGTAGTAGTAATAATAATAATGATGATAATGATAATAATAATAATGATCTGTAGTTAGTGTAGTAGTAATAATAATAATGATGATAATGATAATAATAATAATGATCTGTAGTTAGTGTAGTAGTAATAATAATAATGATGATAATGATAATAATAATAATGATCTGTAGTTAGTGTAGTAGTAATAATAATAATGATGATAATGATAATAATAATAATGATCTGTAGTTAGTGTAGTAGTAATAATAATAATGATGATAATGATAATAATAATAATGATCTGTAGTTAGTGTAGTAGTAATAATAATAATGATGATAATGATAATAATAATAATGATCTGTAGTTAGTGTAGTAGTAATAATAATAATGATGATAATGATAATAATAATAATGATCTGTAGTTAGTGTAGTAGTAATAATAATAATGATGATAATGATAATAATAATAATGATCTGTAGTTAGTGTAGTAGTAATAATAATAATGATGATAATGATAATAATAATAATGATCTGTAGTTAGTGTAGTAGTAATAATAATAATGATGATAATGATAATAATAATAATGATCTGTAGTTAGTGTAGTAGTAATAATAATAATGATGATAATGATAATAATAATAATGATCTGTAGTTAGTGTAGTAGTAATAATAATAATGATGATAATGATAATAATAATAATGATCTGTAGTTAGTGTAGTAGTAATAATAATAATGATGATAATGATAATAATAATAATGATCTGTAGTTAGTGTAGTAGTAATAATAATAATGATGATAATGATAATAATAATAATGATCTGTAGTTAGTGTAGTAGTAATAATAATAATGATGATAATGATAATAATAATAATGATCTGTAGTTAGTGTAGTAGTAATAATAATAATGATGATAATGATAATAATAATAATGATCTGTAGTTAGTGTAGTAGTAATAATAATAATGATGATAATGATAATAATAATAATGATCTGTAGTTAGTGTAGTAGTAATAATAATAATGATGATAATGATAATAATAATAATGATCTGTAGTTAGTGTAGTAGTAATAATAATAATGATGATAATGATAATAATAATAATGATCTGTAGTTAGTGTAGTAGTAATAATAATAATGATGATAATGATAATAATAATAATGATCTGTAGTTAGTGTAGTAGTAATAATAATAATGATGATAATGATAATAATAATAATGATCTGTAGTTAGTGTAGTAGTAATAATAATAATGATGATAATGATAATAATAATAATGATCTGTAGTTAGTGTAGTAGTAATAATAATAATGATGATAATGATAATAATAATAATGATCTGTAGTTAGTGTAGTAGTAATAATAATAATGATGATAATGATAATAATAATAATGATCTGTAGTTAGTGTAGTAGTAATAATAATAATGATGATAATGATAATAATAATAATGATCTGTAGTTAGTGTAGTAGTAATAATAATAATGATGATAATGATAATAATAATAATGATCTGTAGTTAGTGTAGTAGTAATAATAATAATGATGATAATGATAATAATAATAATGATCTGTAGTTAGTGTAGTAGTAATAATAATAATGATGATAATGATAATAATAATAATGATCTGTAGTTAGTGTAGTAGTAATAATAATAATGATGATAATGATAATAATAATAATGATCTGTAGTTAGTGTAGTAGTAATAATAATAATGATGATAATGATAATAATAATAATGATCTGTAGTTAGTGTAGTAGTAATAATAATAATGATGATAATGATAATAATAATAATGATCTGTAGTTAGTGTAGTAGTAATAATAATAATGATGATAATGATAATAATAATAATGATCTGTAGTTAGTGTAGTAGTAATAATAATAATGATGATAATGATAATAATAATAATGATCTGTAGTTAGTGTAGTAGTAATAATAATAATGATGATAATGATAATAATAATAATGATCTGTAGTTAGTGTAGTAGTAATAATAATAATGATGATAATGATAATAATAATAATGATCTGTAGTTAGTGTAGTAGTAATAATAATAATGATGATAATGATAATAATAATAATGATCTGTAGTTAGTGTAGTAGTAATAATAATAATGATGATAATGATAATAATAATAATGATCTGTAGTTAGTGTAGTAGTAATAATAATAATGATGATAATGATAATAATAATAATGATCTGTAGTTAGTGTAGTAGTAATAATAATAATGATGATAATGATAATAATAATAATGATCTGTAGTTAGTGTAGTAGTAATAATAATAATGATGATAATGATAATAATAATAATGATCTGTAGTTAGTGTAGTAGTAATAATAATAATGATGATAATGATAATAATAATAATGATCTGTAGTTAGTGTAGTAGTAATAATAATAATGATGATAATGATAATAATAATAATGATCTGTAGTTAGTGTAGTAGTAATAATAATAATGATGATAATGATAATAATAATAATGATCTGTAGTTAGTGTAGTAGTAATAATAATAATGATGATATAATTAATAATAATAATGATCTGAAGTTAGTGTAGTAGTAATAATAATAATGATGATAATGATAATAATAATAATGATCTGTAGTTAGTGTAGTAGTAATAATAATAATGATGATAATGATAATAATAATAATGATCTGTAGTTAGTATAGTAATAATAGTAATAATAATATTAATAATAATGATGATAATAATCATGATAATAATATTAATCTGTAGTTAGTGTAGTAATAATAATAATAATGATAATAATAATGATGATAATAGTAATAATAATAATGATGATGATAATAATAATAATGATCTGTAGTTAGTATAGTAATAATAGTAATAATAATATTAATAATAATGATGATAATAATCATGATAATAATATTAATCTGTAGTTAGTGTAGTAATAATAATAATAATGATAATAATAATGATGATAATAGTAATAATAATAATGATGATAATAATAATAATAATGATCTGTAGTTAGTGTAGTAATAATAGTAATAATAATATTAATAATAATAATAATAATGATGATAATGATAATAATAATAATGAGGTTGTGCAATTGTTATGTAACACATGAAGCAGATCATTAGCTCCTGTTATTTCAGGCGCTGGGTACTATTATATAATGATCACTTCCAGTGAAGTGCTGATAACACAGGTGACTCGTTGCTGTTCCTTTGTTTATTTTATTGTTTTAATCGATGTAAAGTCCAAGAACTTCATTCATGATTCACGGTGCAAAGTGTTACAGGGACAGAGCGTCCATTAACATGTTACGCTGACACCAGGTGCTCGGAAACCTAAAGATATAGGACCGGATTCACAGCCCCGGATTTATTGCACAGACGTCCTTCATGTACCGATAATAGCTACTGCTCGCGCGTACTAACTATTTTACGTAATCTACGTATCGTTTTGTTATGTAGATTGCGTATATGCGGTCTTTAAGAATCCGTCAATCCGGCCCATTGCCTCTAGCAACTACCAATGAGATGTTTCCTCTTAAGTACATAATGGAAAATGAAAGCTAGCATCTGATTGGTTGATCGGAGTAACGTCTCCCCTGTGGTTGCTAAGGGTTACATCCTCCTTTTCATGAAACTGTCATTAAAGAGACCTGACTTGTCACGTGACAGAAGGGACATGGTGCTGCTCTGCTATGTTCAACCTTTAAATGGACCTTTAGGGCCCCATTCAATTAGCCGTGATTACGAGAAATAGCCAGCGGTGCGCTTTTTCCTGTCATTTATGGTACCAAAAAATGGCAGATTTATGGGCTGCGCATAAAAATCCACAAATAAAAATTAGCGTTATTGCTTTGCACCGCAAATAACACGGGTACGAAGCTATTGAATCGGGGCCCCAAATTATGGTTTTGTGCCCTCTTCAGTGGCGTGCCCCTTTTATTCCCGGCGCGGTGACGTTACTCAGACCATGTGGACACCCCGGAGATGACAGACTTACATCACCCTGATGAACAGACCAGAATATCTCTATATTATTGCCACGGCTGGAATCCAGCTACCGCAGAGCACATTACAACTGGAATCCAGGTACCGCAGAGCACATTACAACTGGAATCCAGGTACCGCAGAGCACATTACGCTGGAATCCAAGTACCGCAGAGCACATTACAACTGGAATCCAGATACCGCAGAGCACATTACGCTGGAATCTAGATACCGCAGAGCACATTACGGCTGGAATTGAGGTACCGCAGAGCACATTACAGCTGGAACTTGGGTACTGCAGAGCACATTACGGCTGGAATCCAGGTACCGAGGAGCACATTACGCTGGAATCCAGATACCGCAGAGCACATTGCGCTGGAATCCAGGTACCGAGGAGCACATTACGGCTGGAATCCAGATACCGCAGAGCACATTATGCTGGAATCCAGGTACCGAGGAGCACATTATTCTTACAAAGAAACCACACGACTTATCAAAATACAAAAACAAAAACCTTTCTGAGTATAAATAGTGGAGGGGCAGAGAGAGTCCGGAGGCTGGGGGCACCTCATAGATGCTGGGATTGATGAAAGTCCGGGTTGTCGTAGCAATGAGCGTCGCCGGGGGAGATTTCCGCAGGCAGGAGCTCTTTGGGCTTGTCGTGGTCTGTGACGTTGTGCTGAGAACATTTCTTACAGCAGCATTTACACGCGGAGAAGATGAGCCGGTCCCAGGGGGCCAGCGAGTGCATCCACGCCGGCAGGAAGTCCCAGGTCCTCAGGAACGCTGGCAATGCCTTGGGGAGCTTCTTCTGAAGGAGATTGATGATGATGACGGCAATGCAGAGAACCAGGATGGGACCTCCCACGGCGGCCAAGACTATCCAACCAGCCATGGAGAGGCCAAACACGGCCAGGGGGAGGATGAGGAAGGTGAGGAGCAGGTACAGGACAGCGAACCAGCGGTACTTGGCTGTGATGTTTCCAAACTTCTTGGCAATGGGGATCGGAAAACGCAGGTAGGGAACCACGTACCACAGGACTATGCCACTGAGATTGAAGAACAAGTGGATGAAGGCCACCTAGAAACAAGAGAAGACCGTGAAAGGTGCCACCAATACCGACAGCCCTTATGGCGAGATGGGCCGCATGGTGAGCGTCTTCCAGTGAGTTCCCAGCATGCTTTGCCAGTGACCTGGAGTCTCAGACTCACTATCCCTTGGTTTAGGAGAAACTGTAGGTTTCCCTGTGTCAGCGGGAAACCTACACTTATTGTTCCTTAATATGTCACTGCTCAGGTCTAGATTCCCCCCCCACCATCACCACCACCACTACTACTACCACCACCTCCACCAGCTGGGACGGGTTCTTGGGGCGGTTGATGACCTGTAGTCAGGACTCTGCTGGGACTGGTTCTCTGGGTGGGTGATGACCTGTATTCAGATCTTTGATGGGACGTGTTCTGGGTGGGTGAGGACCTGTAGTCAGATCTTTGATGGGACGGGTTCTGGGTGGGTGATGACCTGTAGTCAGATCTTTGATGGGACGTGTTCTGGGCGGGTGATGACCTGTAGTCAGATCTTTGATGGGACGGGTTCTGGGCGGGTGATGACCTGTAGTCAGATCTTTGATGGGACGTGTTCTGGGTGGGTGATGACCTGTATTCAGATCTTTGATGGGACGTGTTCTGGGTGGGTGATGACCTGTAGTCAGATCTTTGATGGGACGTGTTCTGGGCGGGTGATGACCTGTAGTCAGATCTTTGATGGGACGTGTTCTGGGTGGGTGATGACCTGTACTCAGATCTATGATGGGACTTGTTCTGGGTGGGTGATGACCTGTAGTCAGGTCTTTGCTGGGACAGGTTCTCGGGGCGGGTGAGGACCTGTAGTCAGATCTTTGCTGGGACAGGTTCTTGAGGCGGGGGAGGACCCGTAGGCAG
>WWET01009231.1:0-20788 GCA_011038615.1 Limnodynastes dumerilii
TGAAGAAAAACTGCGGTTATTAAATGTGTCATACGGTGTAGAAGAAGGCCAAGGCCCATACACATTCCCCATATTGTATTGTGCAGGAGGAGGTTGACAGGGTGAGTGATGAGAATCCAACATACTAGCAGAGTTATGCGCAGCGGTATGCCCACTGATCACAGTTGCAGAGGATTGGAGGGACATCTGCTCCTGTGGAACGGGACCCGTTTGGAAATGAACCTGTGTACCAGGAGTTGTTATGGCCGACGCAGTCACCGCAGCGGCTGCATCCTGAGGAGCACCAGATGCAGCCCCCACTGATGCCATGGTGACGTCAGGCACACTTCCGCCCTGAACGTCCCCGGAAGTGTGCACCTCATGCAAGATGGCCGCCGGAAGGGAAGTCCCCGAAGATGGCGCCCTCCCCGCCCAACGTACCGACCGCAAAGGGCGCGAAACCCGCGTGGCCGAGGTAGGTGGTGCAATCGCCGCGGGGAGACGCCGCGGCCTGGGGGTGTCCAGTATAACACCAGGAGACGCATCCCTAAGGCGGGCGGGGCGAGTAGTTGTTCTGCGCGGGCGAGACATGATCGCAGCAGACAGTTATCAGTAAAGAAAGGAGGGAAGGGGATGGGAAAAGAAAAGGAAGAAAAATAGAAAAGAAAGCAAAAGAAATAAAGGTGAAAAGATTGAGGAGATGAAGGAGAAGAAAGATTGCAAATGACAGACAGACAAGGAAAATAAACCAATTTAACGATGTAAATTGTATAAGGCACTTATTCCTATACTGACAGGATCTTGCTTCACTGGAAATCTGCGAAGAAGAGCGGGGAGCTACTCCCCTAAGCCCCTATATAACTAAGCTAGTCCCCACCCCCTTCTAGACAACCAACTAATCCCAACTAATAAGTAATGGCACCATGGTCTTGGGCCCGCCCAGTGAGTTTAATCTCACTATGGGACAAATTCTTATCCCTGTGTTCTCCTTTCAACTATTATAAATAATATATTGTTTTGTGTAACAATCACATCTTGCAAGATACGTAAATGTAAATTGCTTAATTTTTTTTCATTGTTCTGATACTATTATTTCCTTTGCTCATTTTCATTTATTTATCTAAATCAGAAAACAAAAACATTAAGATATTTGTATTATAAAACCAACAACAGTTGTCCCTAGTAAAAGGTCATTGATATAGGGCCTCATTTACAAAAAACTATTTGTTAAAAATCGCCATAAATCGCATTATTTAACCCTCTAAACTCACATTGCGGTATTCACAAAGGGTCAAATCGCACGATTTATGTGTTTAAAAAAATCGCCATGGCAAACATCACTGGACAGAAATCGCCCAGATGTTTGCCAATCAAAACATATATATAAAAAAAAATCGTTGTATTCACTAAAGGCAATTTGAAGAAATCACCTTAAGTGAGACATGAAATCGCAGCCAGAGAGGCGCAATTTTAATGTGATCTCCCGTCCCTGACCATCAAAACACATGTCAATATACTTGACGTGTTTTTGTGTGTGAAAAAAGCAAGTGCTGCATGGCTGAAAGCCTTAGCCATACTGTGCTGATAGAACTACAAGTATTGCTTAGCCTTGTAGTAATATCAGCATCAGCATGGTAAAGCTTCTAGCCATGCCGCGCTGTGTGTAGTGTGTGTAAAAAAAAATAAAAAATACAATAAAAATAAAATATAATATAAATGTAATATGAATAATAAGCGATAAAAATTGGTTTAATTGCAAGATGTAAAGTACATCAAATCAAAGCCTAATAACTTTGGATTGGTAAGCAGAAATATGGTTGATGTTTCACAGTACGATTATAATAGGGATTCAAATTTAAAATATAAATGCAAAATTTGGTTGAAAAAATACGGAACAAAAAACATTTTTTTATTTGGCTTTAAAAAACAAACAAACAATCCCCCTCCCCCGAGTTTTTTCCAACCCTGTACAAAAAACTGTAAATGAGAATCACTACACGCATTTAATTTTTCCAAAAACTGTAAATGAGAATCCATACACGCATTTAATGGCCACTTTTTAGCAGTGTCTTTCATATGCTGCAGATTTAATCATGCCTTAATTACTGGATTGAGATATTCAGGGCCTTATGCAGACTCCCGTCATATACGTCCGGAGTTTAACTTTTTTTGACTACCGCGCATGCGCAGTAAATGTATAGCGTAATCTACGTTATCTTTTCCATACGTAGATTGCGTATATGCGGTTTCTGAGCAAATGATTCAGAGGTATCCCTTAGGACAGACCCTGGAAATTGACCAGATACATCAAACAATGAGATGTTACCTATACACCATACTGTACAGGTAGTGGCCATTGATGCATTACAAAGAAGCTGTGACGTGTTGACATTTTAGAATGTATAATAGGAGTAAGACCTTCTCACAAAAGGCTGTACTTATAAGATTAGACAAAGCCGCCTTACTAGGTTTGTCAGTCACGCTGCTTCTTGATCTCATGTCCCGGCCTCTAGTGCAGTTACCATCCTCTGACTTTCCATAGTGTTTGCCTGCTTCTAAGTTCATAATACCTGCACTATTCATGGGTGCAGCCATATTAGTTATATTCACATGACCACAACTGACCAATGGCAAGGAGCTCTGCTTTGTCACATGCCCCTGACTACTAAAAATTAGTACCAATTTACCAACATGCCCTGCTGTACTAGTTGTGGGCACTAGTGCATGAGAAATAAGTTGTGTCCAGTTGATATTTTAGAATATATTTTAGGAGTAGGGCAATAAGAAACTATTAGATGATATACTTTGGTTTGTGTTAGAGTCAGGATTCAGCCTAATTCTCTGAGCCTGGCTGAATCAGCAGTATAGGAGAATGGTGGTGGGTCCGCATACATTTGATGTGGTAATACATTATGGAGCTCTAGTCCTTTGTCAGAAATTAAAACATAATTCTGAGAGCAGAAGTCATAGCTGCTATGAAGTAATAATGATTTGGGCTGAGGCTCAAATGGTTAGGGGTTGCATACATCAATGAATGCCAACCCAATGGCCCCACCTGGAGCACTGACTGCTGACATGAGTAAGAATGGTTTCCAGGCTTTCTTGTAGCAGTACATCTTCTGATGAAACGTGGTAGGTTTGGCTAAAGCTCTCCCTGACTTTACACTTGTGCCCCTAGCACAAGTCAAATTAGTTTCCTACAGGAACCATATCTATAGGAGTTTAGAGGCTACAACATTCCCTATTTTACCCTTTCTTCCATTCTCCTTCCAGTGTATTCACTCCTATGTAGAGAAGTCCTCATGTTTTTATACATTTATCATTTTATGCTTTTTTTCTGTAAAGAATGGTCATAAACCTTTTTTTATCAAGTATTTCCTGATGGCTTTTAAAGGCACATTGGCAGCTTACTAAATTTGTCCCTCAGTCTTTTAGATCATGCTTATATAAAAGGTTTTTTTTTCCTTTCACATTAGATACAATCATTCATCTCAGAGAGCTGGAAAAAGTAGAAGGTACAGAAAGAATACAAAAAAAATAGCTAAATTCCTCACAAACAAACATGAGGAGATTCAACAACTAAAATGAACAATACAACTATGCAACAAGCAACAACTAAGACCCAATTGTAAATAAAGCAAACACAATTTTTTCTGAAAGTCAGATAACCTGTCCCGGTGTCATATTGTCAGGAAAAATTTAAATATCTATAGCTATATCTATATATAACTATAGCTAGACAGACAGACAGATAGATAAGTGTTACAATCTGCAACCTACTAAGATTTAATATTTAGATAATTACCA
Organism: Limnodynastes dumerilii; assembly: GCA_011038615.1. Lineage (NCBI taxonomy): Eukaryota > Metazoa > Chordata > Amphibia > Anura > Limnodynastidae > Limnodynastes > Limnodynastes dumerilii. The sequence goes on from WWET01009231.1 coordinate 3,787, forward strand.
CTACCCTTTAATGCTGTGTAGATATATTTGTTAGAGATTGTGATTGATAACTGTGGTCTGGCATTTTAGGGTCTGAGTGTTTTATTTAAAACTTGATTGCACCTTTAATTGGGAGAGGATCTTGTTAGCAATCAAGGTCTACACATGTCAGTATTACTATTTATTAGATAAGTGTAGGCTGCTAACTGTTTGGCTGCTTTAGGGGCTGATTCAGAGATGCACTTACACCTTTTTTTAGGTGGAAGTGTACAGCTCGGCTAAACCATTTTTCAAAGTAAGGGGTGTTAATTAATTTAACATTTTTTGCATGCAGGGAAAATACATCATATTTACACATAGAACTAAAATACTTCATAGCTTTATGTTTATTCTATAAAATAGAGTTAAGCTAAGAAACTTCACCTCCTAATTTTAATTCTGATTTTACAATTTAAATCTTCCTCCCCTTGCAGCTCAGCATGGTATTGCTCAGGTCTACACTTCCACCAAAAAAAAAGGTGGATGTGTAACTCTGAATCAGCCCCATAGTGTCTAAATTTAAAATGGATTAATTTTAAGTGGAGGTTAATGTCGGAGTTACAATGGAGTTAAAAAGGAGTAAAACAGAGGAAACAGAACAATACTCTGCCCAAAAATGACTTTAACAACGACAAACATAGAGGTATTTTCTGGACAACCACTCATGGACATTTAAAAAAAAAAAAAAAAAGTAACACTTCAATACTGCTTCTGGATACTGCTTTGATCATCCATTATCCTAGCACTAAATTTCACTGCAACCATATGTTATATTGATAGTCAGAATTTTCATTATTTAACACAGGTTTCACTTCTTGCAAAAATCTCTCCTATTTTTCTTGCAAAAATCTCTCCTATTTTCCTAACCTTTATCACTACTTTCTGCCTCCTTCTAACTGTCTTGGCCCTTGTCTCTCCATCCACCTCCCTCCTCTCTCACACCTTCTACCTCCCCACCCATCCTACACCCCATAACCTCTCCCTCTCCTCCTTCAGGGTCTCCTTCCCTTCCCATACCCACCCTTACCCCGTCCACGCCCCACCCCCTCCCTCGTGCCTTACCTCGCTGCTGCAACGCCTCCAATCTACATCACTCCTGTTCCCTCTCTCCCATTCTCCTGTGCTCCCATTCTCCTGTGCTCTCTCCTTCACCTCCTTTGAGGTTCACTGAATCAACATCTCCGTGTTGCTGTTGTCTCTCTGGTCCCCCCTCCAAATTCATTGATAACTTTGGAGCCTGGCTCCCCCACTTTTTGTCTTCTGACCTCCCCACCCTTATCCTAGGTGACTTCAACATCCCCGTTGACAACTCTGCAGATCCCAGCACCACAAAACTTCTTTCCCTCTCCTCCTCCCTTGGCCAATCACAGTGGACTTCAGCAGCAACCCCCAACCTGGGCCACTCCCTTGATCTCGAATTCTCACGCTTATGCTCCCTGTCTGACTTCTCCATATCTCCCTTCCCCTCTCAGATCATCATCTTATCTCCTTCTCCCTCTCTTCCTCCACCTCTCCTTCCCTGTCACCCAAACATATTCTTTCCCGAAAAAACCTCAGTTCCCTTGATGTTGCGGCTTTCACCTCATCCCTTGATCCCCTCCTTGCACCTATTTCAACCATGTCCTGCCCCAATCTAGCCACCTGTCTCTACAATAATGTCCTCTCCTTTGCCCTGGATGCTACCTGCCCTCCCTCCTCTGTCTCCCTTCGCCGCAACAATCCACAACCTTGGTACTCCCCTCTCACTTGGTTTCTAAACAAAAGCTCCCGTGCTGCGGCGCGCCTCTGGAGGAAGTCCTGTTGCCTTGCAGACTTTCTCCACTTCAAGTTCATACTCTCCTCTTTTAGCTTCTTCCTAGCACTCACCAAGCATTCCTTCTTCAAGTCCCTCATCCACTCCCAATCGTCTAACCTCCGCTGCCTCGTTGCCACCTTCAACTCTTTTCCCTCTCCCCCTCCTCCCCCTCTCTCCATTTCTGCCACTGACTTTGCCACCTTCTTTACTTCCAAGATTGACTCCATCAGGAGCTCCATCTCTTCTACCATCCCCTCTACTACATCTCAATATCCACCCTCTCTTCCCCTCCCTAGTCACCCTCCAATGTCTACCTTCATCCCTACCTCAACTGAAAAAATCCACTCACTACTTTTGTCATCCCCTCCGTCAACGTGCCTTCTTGATCCCATCCCCTCTAATCTTCTCCGTTCTCTCTCTCTCTCCACCTACTCTCATCTTGCCCTCCTCTTCAACTTATCCCTCTCCTCTGGCTTCTTCCCCTCCCCCTTTAAACACGCTCTTGTCTCCTCCATCCTTAAAAAACCTAACCTTGACCCCACTTCACCCTCCAACTACCGACCTATCTCCCTTCTGCCCTTCACCTCCAAGCTGCTTGAATGGCTTGCTTACAAGCGTCTAATCATCTACCTTGCTGACCACTCCATCCTGGACCCTCTGCAATCTGGGTTCCGCCCCCTGCACTCCACTAAAACTGACCTGACTAAGGTCACAAATGATCTCCTTTATGCCAAATCAAAGGGCCACTTCTCCCTGTTCATCCTCCTCTGGATCTATCGGCAGCCTTTGATACTGTTGATCATTCACTCCTGCTCCACACCCTTCGCTCCCTCGGCCTCTCTGGCACTGTCCACTCCTGGTTCTCCTCCTATCTCTCGGACCGCTCCTTCTCTATAGCAACCCCTAGCTACTCCTCTTCCCGTTGGCATCCCCCAGGGCTCAGTCCTTGGTCCCCTTCTGTTCTCACTCTACACCTCCTCTCTGGGTGACCTCATCAGCTCCTTTGGCTTTCACTACCACCTCTAAGCCATCTCCTCCGATGTCCGAGCGTTTTCTGAAGCTTAACATGGAAAAAACGGAAATCTAAGTCTTCCCTCCTTCACGTATCCCCTCTACCCCTACTATCTCTATTACTATTGGTGACTCCACCATCTCCTCCTCCACCCAAGCCCACTGACTGGGCGTCATCCTGGACTTCTCTCTCTCCTTCACCACCCACATCCGTGCACTCTCACTGTCCTGCCGCTTTCCTCTCTGCAACATTGCTTGCATCAGACCCTTATTGACAACTGACGCCACTAAAACGCTCATTCACTCTCTTGTTATCTCCCATCTGGACTACTGCAACATTCTCCTTTCTGGCCTCCCTCTGGTCCATCTCACACCCCTACAATCTATACTAAATGCTGCAGCCAGACTCATCTTCCATTCCCAACACACTACCTCCACCTCCCCTCTCTGTCAATCTCTACACTGGCTTTCCCTTTCAAAATTCTCTTTAAGCTCCTTACCACAACTTACAAGTTTTTCTCCTCCTCCAATGCTCTCTACCTCTCCTCCCTTATCTCCATCCACACTCCCTCCCATCCACTCCGCTCCGCTGGTGACCGCCGCCTCAACTCCAACCTGATAACTACTTCTCACTCCCGCATCCAAGACTTCTCCCGGGCCACCCCTCTCCATTGGAACAACCTACCACATCCTATCAGGCAATCCAGCACACTCCAATCCTTCAATCACTCCCTTAAAACCCACTTCTTCAGGCTAACCTACCCTTCCTCCACCTAAGCTTACTTGTCCTCCTCATCTTCACCACTGTGTCTCCTGTTTGTTCACCCTCTCTCACTTAGCATTTTAGCTTTTAGGAGCAGGGTCCTCCTTCCTCCTATCATCATCCCTCTACCCTGTCATCATCTCTTCCCACCTTTTTCTCTCTACTGTCTATCTCTCTCCTTATTCATCTGCTCCTACACACTTACCCAGCATCTTTATTCTCCTCACATATTGTTTTGATATTTTTGTATTGTATTTAATTTTTGCTTTATACATGTATTGTATTTCTTCATATATTTACCCTCTGTTAATTATTGTATTGTACATGCAACTATTGTCTTTGCTATTGCCTCTGTACGGCGCTGCGGATACTGTGTGGCGCCTTATAAATAAACGTTATTATTATTAATAATAATAATAATAATAATAATAATAATACAGACACGTTGATTTATAGTTTCAGAGTTGTGACTCATTTACAGTACATAAGCAAGATAAAAATTTAGTGTACCTGGAAAAAAGAACTGCAAGTGGCCACATGAGGGCAGTATTAACCTTAGTTCGAACAAACAAAAGTTCCTAGGATTAGCACAGAGGAACCTTAATAAGAGCAGAGTAAATATAAAATGTGGGTGGGGATATGTATAGTCAGTTATGTAAAGGATTTAAAACAACATCTACTGACTACTATTTCATAATATAATAAATAAAATACAATAAAAGTACTGCGCTGAGGTAAATGGAAACACTCTTCTGCAAAATAAATAAAAATGTTTATGTGGAAAATATATTAAAAAAAATGTATACATAAAATACAAACAAACTACCAGATGCATATTATACAATTAATTCAGTTTATTAAAAACACATATATCCATAAATGAAACAATAGGACCTTTTCAGCTCAAATATAAAAATAGATTTGACAAAGTTTTGCATAGTTGTTCGGATAGTAGAATATATATAGCTGGAATAGGAAATCTGCAATTATGTTGCTCACGCTTAGGGTTAAAGTGACAATGCAAGGCTTTCGAGTGGAGGCATTCCAAGTCGCATTAGCTTTGTTAGATGATAAAGTATTGAATGTTAGTCAGGGGATCCCCTTGTTAGTAGCATATGCAAAGAATACTGTCAGTCCACAATTAAAGGTAGATGGTGCAGGGCTATAACGATAGTAAAGGAGACTCTTACCGGCTGCCGTACCTGCCAGCTGATCCTCTTAATATTGGCTCTCAAGGAGTTCTCCAGGTGGAAAGGATCCTGGTGAGGGTGAGTTTGAATGTCAAGGGCCTAATTCAGAGAGATCCGTCGGCGATGGGATCGCAAATATACGCATCTAAGTGGCAGGTCGGAGCAGGTTACATCCCACTGAATAAACAGTCACTCCCCTTGCAAACAGCGGCCGGACCTAAAGTTAGAACTGCATTGACTTGCCCTATGTGGCCGCACTCACTTACGACCTTATGTGCAATAGTTGCGTATATTTAGGGTCCTATGTCTGTAATCGTGTCCACTTTCCCTCATCTCAATGCCTCCCCCCGCCCATTTCTATGCAAATCCTTTGGTTCCTAGATTTCCGCTGGACTTAGGATTGCAATTGTTTCCGACTGATTCACAAGTCCGACCTTAAGGCATTTCCGACCCTAACTTCAACGTACATGGCGTTGCACTGTTACTACGCATGCGCAGTTGATGCAAAATCGTTCCGATCCTAAACATACGCACCTAACTATCGTTAATATCGGATCTCTGAATCAGGCCCCAAGTCTCTTGCTGAAAATGGCTGTCCTTCTTATATCAGGATCCGAATATTACTGTCACTGGTCCCTGGATATGACAAATCCAAGTAAAATACAAATATTTGTCTGGACTGTTTTTATCCGGGTTTAAAAGTGTAAGTGTGTATCTATAACCGTGTGACACTTGGGGATAGATTTACTAAACTGTGGAAAATGAAAAGTGGAGATATTGCCCATAGCAACCAATCAGATTCTTGCTCTCACTTTCCTATTACATGCTAGAAAAAGTCAGCTAGAATTTTGATTGGTTGCCTGGTTATCCTGGTGCCTATAAAAATTGTCTGAAGGGCTAACAGCTGATGATTTTGGCTTGTGTTTCAAATATGTGTGCTTTGTAAATGTGCTGAAGAAACATAATGCATGGGTGCTGTGGCCATACTTAGGGCAACAAAAATGGGTAATTCAAGTATAATAAAAAGGAGAATATTCACTAACACATTTGTGCTCATAAACATTAGTCAAAATAAAATTACAACAAAGTATACAAACATGCAATAAAATAAACAGAACCAAATAAACCTTTAATGCTGGTACTTACAAAAGAGAGAATTTAGCAGCAAATACAAGCAGAAACAAGGCAAAATTCAATAATATCACAGCTGATCAGTCACCAATGTAGCCAAATTCCAACAAACACCACTAATGCCAAACAGGAAGCCACCTGTTTTATAAAGGCTGGGAGATGAAATATCACAATATTTCAGTGAACGCTGTCGATTTTGAAGCAAACTCCGGCTATTTTGCAACAAACTCCATCAATATTGGAAATACAAAGCTAACATGTAAAAGATAGAAATCGTTGCCACCTCCAGTGATTTAAATAGCAAAAGTTTAACAACACACATCGCTGTAGTTCTGACGTGTGCTTTTGGATTGCACGTAGTGTTTGGGCAATCAGTAGCTAAGTGCAATGTAGCTATGTGGCAAAGTACCTGGCATAAGTGCAGGTTAGTACAGTAAAATGTCACAAAATAATAGAAAATAATATTTTCAATCTTTTATATAAGCATGAAAATATTTGGTAAAATATGCAAATGTATTATATAATGCAATATGCTTACATTTTAACCATTTTTTAAAAGCTTATCTGAAAGTCTTTAGGTGAAGATCCCCACCATCTTCTTTTGACCTCATATGTGTTTAGTTGGAGTTCAGAAGAGAATGTTTTCTCCCTAATGAAATCCTAAGCTTAGGGACCAGATTTACTAAGCTGCGGGAAAGGAAAAGGGGAGATGTTGCCCATAGCAACCAATCAGACTCTAACTCTCGCTTTCCTATTACAAACTAGACAATGTCAGCTAGAATCTGATTGGTTGCTATGGGCAACGTCTATTTTTTTTTTTCCCCCAACTCTTAGTTAAATCTGGCCCCTGGACTTCATTAGGGAAAAACAAAATGACATCAGAGGCGGAACTACCGGTGGTGGGTCCAGTACATGGCACCGGGGCCTGTGTCGATACTGGGGTCCACAATGTTGGAGGGTGAAGATCACTGGACAGGAGTCTTCAGGAGGGAAATGTATTCAGATGATGATGATGATGATGTGCTTATCAAGTAACTAGGTTAGGGAGGTTAGATAGGGATGTTTTGTTTCCCTGTTGAGCAGCTGAGCAAAGTAAATCCCTCTGGCACCAATAGAAATGTACCTAGCAATAGAGTGTCAAATACAGTGGAAAATTATCATTCTTTAAGCACAATAGAAACTATTAAAATACAGTCAAATACAGTCAAAACACAATGTACAAACAAGTGAAGACACTGCTAATGTCCATAAACTTCATTATTAAAAGCACCGTAAAGATAATTGCCATAATTTATACTATGTGTTTGTCTGTGCAGCGCGTGATGCCTCTAGGGGCTTTGGCTGTGTGGTGCACGAGGCTGTTTGAGGGAGAGTGTTGGCGGGCAGTTGAGGACGGCAGTTGAGAGAGAGGAGAACGGTGAAGGAAGGCTGTGTGGTGAGAGGCAGTAACGGGAAGCATTGCGGTGACATCAGCAGAGATTGTGGCAGACGGCAGGGAGATATCAGAGACAAAGAAGAGGTGACCAGAACAGACATTGAAGTGAAGTGAGCAGTGAAGCAGCGTGGTGGACAGCTGATATGGGGGTCCATTTAATATAACGCTCATTGTGAGCGTTATTGTTCAGTGCAAGACTCGCTGCACCCCGCAGCGAGTCTTGCACCTGTTTCCGCCAAATTTAATATATCTCACCTGTCCGGCGAGGTCGCACGATGATCTGCGGGACTTTCGCCGGGATCGAGTGAAGAATTAGTTCCCGCGCATGCGCAGTAGTTGCCTTTTGGGACTTAGAAACTTTTGTCCCGAAAGGCAAGTAACACTGCGTATGCGTGGGAATCTGAAGCAGATGCGGCGCCGGGACAGGTAAGAAATCTGTTTATTTTGTATCGTTTTTTAAAAATTATTATTGTATTAAAGTATTTTTATAAAAATTTTATTAATTATCTATGTAAAAAATGTTTTTTATATTTTTTTATTTATTTTTTTGTACATTTTCATTAGTGTTTTCCATTACAGCGGTCTCCCGATATATACCCCTGTTTTCCTCCCCCTAATAACAGCTATTAGAGAGAGGAAAAGGGGGATATATGGGGGGACTGCTGTAATACCTACCCTAACGCCATCTTGAGATGGCGTTATTTAACATATCGGAACGGATTGTTAAAACGGTCAGGTGAAAACGGTCTTTATCTCCTGAAAATGAAGTTATCACCATTTAGTAAATGGAGCCCATGGAGAGAGAGCCGAAGGATATGCGGTGGGGAGCAGGAGACAGCTGAGAGATCGAGGGAGAGGAGACGGTGAACAGAGGCAAGAGATAGAGAAAGAGGAGTAAGGGTGCACAGCTGATTTGTCGTGACAGAAAGAGAGAGGTCAGAAAGGTCAGAAGGAGGCAGTGGTGCAGAGAGACAGAGTGTGTGAGATATCGGGGAAGCCAGAGAAAGGGCCTGATCCAGAGCAACGACCGCAAGCGAGCGTACGACGAGCGTATGCGAAAATTCGGGGAAAAATTTGCAACGCGCATGCCCAGTATGACAGCTTCCGGTCGCCCGGGCGTCATGAGCGAATAGCGGGTGTATTGTGAGCGTATTTTTCGCTCGCGGGGCGTTCGTTCTTTACGATGGTCGGCTGGGCGCCCGTTTTACTACAGGGAGGCGGGGATAGCCATTTAAATTGTACAGTATGGGCGTGCTAAGCCCGTACGCTCAGCGTATTTTGTGCGAATTTTCGTACGGCCGACGGTCGTACCCAGTGTAGGGTATAGGCGTCGTATGCAGGTACTTTACTATGGGAGTGTTAGGGGCGTGTATGGTTTTTCGCACGGTCGAACGTACGCATTCGCCCGTCGTGCGAATTTTCGTAGCGCTGGATCAGGCCCAAAGTGCTGACAGGAGAGAGTGCTGACAGGAGAGAGTTCTGAGGAGATAACGGAGCAGCTAAGAGGGAAAGTGCCAACGGTGTGAGCAGAGAGAAAACTGAGGTGATAGCAGAACAGTTAAGGTGCAGAAAAGGACTGTTAAAGAAAAGTGAGAAACAGTAAGAACAGCTGAGAGGTGCAAGTAAGGAGAGTGACAAAATGGAGAGAGGGAGTACAAAATAAGTGAACTATTGAGAACTGGCAGATGGAGAGAAAGGAGACTTAAGTAATACATTTCTGTCACACAGTGTTGATGAGAAGGAGTTAGATTTAATGTTGCAACCAGTTTATTAAGTGGACTTTTGACTTTGAAAAGGCATAAAGAAGTGGGTAGATACATTCTATAAGTTATATTAATTGTTTGTATGATGGTATGTATAAGGGGTAGTTATTTAAAATCTAATTAATCCAATTAATAGTGGTAACACTATAATTGGATAAACAACTAGTAAACGTTTTTTTTTATTATTATTAATTGTATACAATTGTTGAATACTGTGAAGGTATTGAGAACAGTAATTAAAATCTCTTATATGTTATAGACTTATAAACTTATAAATGTTAGAAATAATTTTATGTTACCCTGCGACAATTGCTGTCCTTTAATTTGGTCAGATTTACTTGTATATTTAATGAAAAAGAAAAATGTAAAGTTTTCTGCAAATCTGAAACATTTAATTAAATATTCAGAAAAAATATTTATTAAATCTAAAATTAATTTTATTAAGCACAAATAAAAAGTACAAAGTGTTTCTGAGTCTTCTTGCGATGCTTACACCTCTCTGCAATCCACCATCCACAATACCAATTGATCAATTTATTTAAACCTGTAGCCCTTACCACCCGGGTACTACAGAGAGATGATGGAGGATACTGGGGGAGACTGGAGGCATGATGGGGGATACTGGGGGGGTTGGAGACACATGATGGGAAAGCTAGGGGGCTGGATTCACATGATGGGGATACTGAGAAAGTTGGAGACACATTATAGAGATACATGCATGGCCAAAGACTTGATGGGGAACACTGAGGGGGGAGGGCGGTAGACATAAAGAAGGATACTGGGGGGCTGGAGACACGATGATGGATACTGAGGGGACTGGAGACGTTATAAGAGATACTGGGGGTGGCTGGAAACACCTGATGGGCATACTGGGGGGCTTGAGATTTGATGAGGAATACTGGGGTCTGGAGACAAGATGAAGGATAATGGGAGCAGGGGAGAATTAATGATAAAAAATAAAGTCTATATTGTGTGGCGGTTTTTGTGGTTGCAAGATTGTGATTTATGACGCTTAATATAATCTAAGATGGTCACTGGTGTTAAGCAGAAGGACACAAATTTAAAGTTTGCAGGGAGGCGCCGAACACCCTAGCACCGGCCCTGACTCCCATGGTACTCCCCTCTTACAGAAAGCTGCCAGCATTTATTTCACAGGTGCTAATTCATCTGATACATACATTTCTGCTTTCTTACCTTGCCTTAAGCTAACTCATCTTATTCCACAATTTCCCCATCATGTCTCCATCGTGTCCCCCCCGGGTCACAGGTGCTAATTCATCTGATACATACATACATTTCTGCTTTCTTACCTTGCCTTAAACTAACTCATTTTATTCTACAATTTCCTTGAAAAAGTTAAACACAAATTTTGCATAATACCAGCACAGTTCATGTGCCCTCCATCATACGGAACTGGGCTGTCCTTCCCCTCCACCTGCTAAAGTGGGCGGTTGGAAGCATGCAAAGTGTACTGTGTGGGAGGGGGCTCCCACACTGCTGCGGATCAGTGACCGCACTACTGAGTTAATGCAAGCTTACGGCAGGGTAAGCTGCCATAGAGCCCGCACAAGAGAGGGGAGTGACAGGGGGCGAGCACTCTCCTCTCTCTCTCGGACATACAGACCCCTGCATGTACGCAAAACGTGCGAGGGCCTGGATCCGGTCCAATATTAGCATTGGGCCGGATCCACACTTGCGTACTTAAGGCAGGCTTAAGCAAACTGCCATAAAGCCCGCACAAGAAGATCTTTCCCCCACCCCGCTCTCCCCGGCTCCTCTCCATACCTCTCCTCTCACACTCTTCTTAATTTTACACCGAGGCGGCACTATCACGCCTCGTTTTACATAGCCTACTACGTGCGATCTTTAAAGTTGTGGATAGACCTACTATGTATGTGTGGTAGATAATTTCTTAAGGGCCGCACTTCAGAAGTGTACTTAAGTGTTCTTAAGTGAATCAGGTCCTAGGTGTTAAAGAAGTTTTAATAGGGCGTCAGAGGAGGGATTTGCAAAGAGATTAATTGGAAGAATGATGGTGAAGAGGAAAATTATTCTGTAGAATTAGAGAATTAAGGGATGGAGTTTTAATATTTTATATTATATAACATTATATTATATTATATTTTTTTATTCTTTTTCTCTGTCTGTATGCTTGCTTGCAACTCATATCAGTTAGTAAACTTGTAATCATTTATGGCACATATATGCCCTTTTGTCATTATATTTGCTTATAATCTAATCTGAGCTGCTTTTATTTACACTTTTATTTGATTATCCCTCTGGACAACACTAAGACTTATAGCCAGTCTCAGCTTATCACTAATGCCCTTATAGACACCCACAGCAACATTCATGTGGGTGTTATGGTGGGAAATGCTGCATGCGATACAAAGGCCCACACAATGGTACCTCAAGTGTGGCATGTGATATATTATTATTATTATATTATTATTATTATTATTATTATTATTAAAATTATTATTAATGTTTATTTATAAGGTGCCACACAGTTAACAGACAGGATACAAGTAAAAATAAATAAGAAATACAATACAAGTACAATGCAAAAATAAATTCCTGTACAAAAATAGCAGAACAATATGTATGGGAAATAAAGGTGCAGGATATGTGTGTAGGAGCAGGTAAATAAGGAGAGAGATAGACAGTAGAGAGAAAGGTGGAAATGAATGAGGACAGGGTAGAGGGGTGATGACAGGAGGGAGGAGACCCTGCTCATAAGAGCTAACATGCTAAGTGGAAGGGAGTGAACAAACAGTAGACACAGGGATGGAGAAGGAGAGGTAAGCTAAGGCGGAGGAAAGGGTAGGCTATGGGCACAAAGCAAGCAAGATCAATGCAGCTATTTGACCAAATACGTAGCGCAAGTGTAGTATAATATACTGGGAAAAATTACTGACTAATGTAAACAATTCAACTGCAATATGAATGCACTAAAACAATACAAAATAGTAATACATTGACCATTTGCCTCACTCCCATTCACTCGCTCAACTTGTCCTTCAGAATGCAAGTATGCACAGCTGGAGTTGGGTGCAGGTCTGAATGGGCTCCTAGATTTGGCCATGTGCAGGGTAATATCACGCTGGGATTCGCTATGTGATCATGATTGGGCACAGCGGGCCGTATGCAGAGCTCCGGCCGCATATGTTCTACTTCGCATGCGCAGTAATTCTGTAACATAATCTACGTTACTTGTTGCAACGTAGATTGTGTATACGCGGTCTTTATACGGCCCAGCGTGTGGAAATGTTTCTCTAATGCAGTTTGACTTGTTCTTCCAGTCTCTGTAGTTGTTGTTAAAGCTGCAGATTTCCAGATAAAGAGATCAATTACTTTACCTCCTCTAGAAAACAATCTTGCTGTCAACAAAAGGTTGTGTTTGTATTATTTGTGATAAATGAGGTTTGTGAACTTTCTTTACAATTAAAATAGTATAGACTGATGAAGGTTTTAAAACATAATGGCATTTTACACAAGAGTGAATACACTGTAAGAGGAATGCAAGATAAAGCAGAATAGAACATTTTGCACCATCTTAACTCACGGTTGCCGACTCTCATGGAATATCCCGGAGACTCCCGGAATATGTTCAGTTCTCCTGATATCCCGGAAGAGTCGGAAAATCTCCCGCAAGTCCTGACCACCTGTCATTCTCTATTGATACCCTAGGATTAAGTGGGATGGGAGGGACTTGATCAGCCCCAGAACACTACGCATTACAGTAGTGATTGACAGGGGGCAGGGCTTAATGGCATGACTTTCATAAATTGTGTCATTAAGCACCACCCCCATACTAGAATCTATATCTTCCCAGAGGTAAGAAATAAAAAGTAGGCACCGCTGTCTTAACTTCTCCAGATGTGGTCCCTGTAGGAAACTCATTGGACTTGGATTAGGGGCAGAGTGAATGAAAATATGAACCCACAGTGTCAAGGAGTGCTCCAGTCAACCCCACCACATCTTGTCAGAAGAGGTACTGTCACCATCTGATTGCATCATGACCTCTGCTTTTTACCTTACAAAGCTGGAGATGAGGGTGGGCTAAGAGTGTGGTTTTCATATGTGACATTATAGTCAAAACCCCAATCTACAATATAAATATAAGAGTCTGGAAACCATTCCCATTTGTGTCAGCAGTCATTGTTCCAGGTGCGGTCACAGTGGTCACAGATAATTATGCAACCCCTAACCACTGGTGCCTCAGTCCTATTGGTTAACTTTATAGCAGCTACAACCTCTGTTCCCAGAATTATAGTTTTATTTCTGACAAGGAACTAGACCTCCAAAATGTCTCCACCACATCAACAAGTTTATGTGGACCTACCATGGACTCTCTTCAAAATAATAACAACAACAACAACAACAATAATAATAATAATAATAATAATTTATATTATTTATTTATTAACAACTTTTTATATAGCACCATCAGATTTACTATTTCACAATCATTGGGCCTGATTCAGACTTAAGAAGGAGCTTGAAAATAAGAGAGGAAAGTTACTCCTGGGCTAAACCATGGTGATTTCGATCTATCTCATTATAAGTGGGGCCAGATTAGAAGTTTTTAGGTAGAGTGAAGGCAAGTGGTGGGAATGGTTTCCCTAGAGCCAGATTAATGATCAAGATCCCATTAGAGTTGTCATGACCAGGGACAGATGACCCTCTTTATCACGCTGTGCCCCTATTCATCACACTATGCCCCCTTCATAACACTGTACCCTCATCATAACTCTGTGGTCATCTTTATCACACTGTGGTCTCTTTCATCATACTATGGTCTCCGTCACACTGGGCCCTCCTTCATCCAATTGTGGCCTCCTTTATCACACTGTTCCCTCTATTGTCACACTGTGCCTCCATCATTAACACCATGCACCATTTTTATACACTAGGGTTCCATATGTATCCATATAAGGGATTAATATGCATGAAAATGCCTCATATTAAATTATTAATGAGATCAATTGAGACCAAATATAGGTCCAACATAATGGACACAATGGAGCTCCATATGGGCCCCATAATGCCCTTGCCTCTAGCTCTTTCCACCTGTTTCTTCTCTAACCACACACACACACAACCACACACATACACACTTGGTTTCTATCCAAAACCCAGTCTCCCCCATTTTTCTTCAACCCAACAGGCTAGGCACACCAGGAAGGGTACACAAAATAAGGGATGACCTAAGTAGACTGGAGGAATGGTTAAGAGTGTAGAAATTGCAGTTTAATGCCTAAAAATGCAAAATCATGCATTTTGGGTGCAAAAACCTAAAAGCTCAATATACCATTAAAGGCACTACATTAGAAACTACTAAGGAGGAAAGGGATCTAGGAGTCACAACGTAGCCAAGCAATAGAACAAAGTATTAAAAAAGGCAAGTCAGAACTTCCGGTAGGCGAACTGTTGCCGATGGCCGCATTTTAACCTAGCTCCTCTCCATACACCCCTGCAGAATCCCTGGACAGCTTGTATTTCCAGCCCCTACACAGTCCTAGAAACTCTGCAGTGAATGAGGATAGTGGCAGGCAAGCGAGGCTTCATCTCCTCTGGCTCCCTGCCAACCAAACGCACCAGGAGTCCATGCCCTAGTATAAAAGAGTGTGAACGGCCGCCATTGCAAATGGGGATTTCCCCAATGCTTCCCAGCAGCACCTTGTAATCTATCGCCACACTTTCCATACCTGGTTGCTAACCCCCTGGAGGGACTTGCACTCCCACCTGTCAGTTGTCAGGAGTATGCTGACCCACATTGATTTGGGTGCCTGCTACCCTGTGTGCTTTGACCACATGGAGCTCTGAGCAGACGGCGGGACATGCGCACTGTGGCTGGCTGAACCCACTTCAGTACCAGAGGGCCAGTATCATCTGAGTAGTGGCTTGTGGGTCCATGGGCCTTCTCTTCCTCCTAGAAAAAGAGGTGAGGTGTCAGTCACTGCTGGATTGAGGCTGCATAGACTCCTGACAGCCTGAGGCATAGCTAAGTTTGTGGGACAACAGAGACTGGTGCACACTACTCAGTGCTACAGTTTTGGCTCCTTATTGCCCCAAGTTTCCTACACAAGCCACCCCAGCAATAAACTTTCTTTTCTGTCACTACTTTATTGGAAAAGTGGAGTTATTGTGGCTATAATTCCTGCATATGACTCCTCTGCAGTGATTAGCCTGTCACCCACAGGTTTCCTACCCTAATACATTTGCACTTCACCATTAAACACTCTATTCAACATATACTTTGAGCTTCCAGCCTAAATGTGGTATCCCAAGTATTTTTGATCTACAACTTCTCTATATACTTCAGCATGTCTGAACAGACAGCAGCGACATAGCCTACTTTTTATTATCCATAAATCTACTGTACATATACTTCCTTGTATTTTCTACACTCTGCCCATCCATTATTTTGTGGGATTGCCTTCCGAACTCCTCCAGCGTGTCTGAACAGACAGCAACTACATACCCTATTATCTATATAAACACTCTATCTACACCGTAATTGGAGTTTTACAACTGCTTACTACTAACCTTGCGGGACTAACTGTACCTGGAATTGCCCCGGCGTGCCTAAACTGGCAGCATTGTAACCTTTTACACTTAGACCTACAACCTTTTGCACTCAAGACCTGCTTCCTAGGTTTCGCATCTGCCTCCTACTTTGGGGCTCATGGCTCTTGCAAAGGGACTCTACTCCACTCCATTTCATGGTGAAGTTAACTACCCACATTGATCTTGTTACTGCTACCACTGTGAATCGGGCGGGGAATAATGCGACCCTAAGGGCCTCATTCACTAAACGCGATTTTGCTAAAATCACGTGATTTTAGCTTAAAATTCGCCAAAGGCGATTCACTAAGCTAAAAATCATGTGATTTATGTAATTTTTTAATCGCGGGTCCGAAAATCACGGTCCCGACTTTTTTCTATTACAAACATACAGTGTTTGTAATTCACTAAATGCGTTTTCACCGAATCGCGGTGAAATCGCATTCAAATAAAAAAACATAAATTCGCCTCTATAGAGTGGCGAATTTATGTTTTTTGGGCCGATGGCGACCATTAAAACACATGTCTGTATAACAGATATGTGTTTTTTTGTTGAAAAATCCTAAGTTCGGCATGTCTGCAATGTGTAGGCATGCTGCAGTCATTGAATTACAAGGATCAGCAAAGGTGATCCTTGTAATTCTTTGTTTACAGCATGGCTACACTTGTAGCCATGCAGAACTGCATGTACAGTGTGTGTAAAATAAAAAAAAAAATTCTACAAAGACATTAACCCTTTCAATAATTTAATAAAGTGTTACATATGTAAAAAAAATAGTAAACCTAACTAACATTACCCCCTACATGTATGCACTTACCTTAGGAGGTCATCTCTCCTAATCTAAGTGTATTACATAAACTGTTACATGTGTATAAAAAAAAAGAAAACTTTTTTTAAAACTCACCATTAGATGTCCGCAAAATTATTTGAATATTATATGGGGCAAATATACTGTTGTTTTTTAATAGTAAGAGCAATCAGTTTTATATTAGAATCAGCTGTCGGAATGGCTTTAAATAGCCTTCCGATACTGACCACCCCCATGCCTTGAAAAAGAATTCTCAGTAATTTGAAACGCGTCAGCGGGGGTGTTAGATTGCGATTCTGTAACATCAGCAGCGGGCCCGTTCTGTGCAGCAGTGTTTACACACTAGGTACGTGCTGTTCACTCATCGCTTTGTTCTTAACTGTAATATTGTGTGTCTCTTACTGTGTTTTTTTGTACAATTTGTTATTTCTCATGTTTATTAAATTGTTGTTAACCCCCCATTGATCCCCGTTGTCCGTTCTCTCTCTTTTCTTTCCCATCCCTTTGGGGGGATTCA
>WWET01009232.1:0-19377 GCA_011038615.1 Limnodynastes dumerilii
ATTATAATTTACCTTTTAAAAGGAAAACACAAGATGCTACTGTGGGAAGTTGTGATTGTAACTGTAAAAGATTGTTTTTTAATATATTGTAACAATTCAAATTACATTGAAACTCTGTTTAAAGTGATATTATGCCAGATTCGGTTACAACATTCACCAAAAGTATTTAGTTCAGATTCAAATATCAGAAATAAAATCTTAATTTTAAAACCTTCTTCAGTTGTACTTGTTTGGAATCATTCTTATTTCCGTATTGACGTACCGCAATCTCACATCCTGTAACCTATTCCACCCGGTTATCACATATGTGCCCAGCCATCCACTTCTGCCAATTGTTGTGTGTCCTTTATGTGTCTCCTCCTTTTGTGCCCCCTTCTGTTCAGCCTCCTTTTGTGCCACCTAATATGTGTTCAGCCTCCTTTTGTGCCCCCTTATATGTGTTCAGCCTCCTTTTGTGCCCCTTATAGGTGCCCAGCCTCCTTTTTGTGCCCTCTTATATGTGTTCAGCCTCCTTTTGTGTCCTTAATATGTGCCCAGCCTCCTTTTATACCCCTATACTGTAGGCGTCCAGCCTCCTTTTCTGCCGGCTTAAATGTTCCCAGTCTCCTTTTTTGCCCCCTTATATGTGTTTAGCCTCCTTATGTGCCCCCTTATTTGTGCCCAGTCTTTCAACTTTTAGCTGTTCAACTATTAAAATCCTATTTTAAACTTACCTTTACCTTCTTGATCCTTCTTCTGTGGCGCGGTGTCATTCAGCTTAACTATCCTGTATATACAGGAGCCCTGTATGACCAAATCTATTCTAATGAATAGCGCTGCCTCAGAGCGTTATTCAATTAAAAGGATTAGGTCCTACAGGGCACCCGTAGGAGCCCTGTATATACAGGACAGTTAAGCTGAATGATGCCGGCTGCATCTGTTATCTGATACGGACGGCGTCTGTGTGAGCTGTGGTCTATGTGACCGTGGTTTGGAGGAGGGCAGCGTGACCTAAAGGGGGGCTGGCTTACTGGGCAACCCCTTTAAGCCATCTAGGGGCTTATAACAAGCGGAATTGGGCTTGTTTTTTTTCAGAGTCGCTGCTTTTTTTTGCTGGCCGCGGGTTGCGGTTTTTGGGCTTGTTTTTCTTTTTTTCATTTTTTATTTGAAGGTGTCGGCAGAGCAGCGGGGGAGAAGATAAAGGCCAGGTAAAGTATATGAGGTGTGAACGGGAGGCAGGGTAGGGAATAAGGGGTTAATAGGTTGTAAATAGGGTGTGAATGAGGTGTGAATGCATACAATAGAATAGTATGGGCTAGAGATGAGGGGACAATAATAGGATAGGAGAAGAGCGATTAATTTACTGTGTATTGCAGATATAGATAGAATCAGCGGCTGCATCTGTTATCTGCTCAGGGGAGGGCAGCGTGACCTAAAGGGGAGCTTCCCTACTGGGTGCGCATATTTCGCCTTCTGTGGTAACTTTTAATGTAACAATTAAAGACTTTGGGCTGGATCCAGAACTACGTCCGTCTTCCATAGACGGATGTAGTTCAATAAACAGTAGCTATTGCGCATGCGTAGTAGCTATTGTACGCAATCTGTGTACAATAGATTGTACGTAGTTCTGGATCCGGCCCTTTATGTTTTAACAGTTTTTTTTTCTAGTGTGTCAAGGGAATTGATTGTATTGCTCTATATATATTAGAAGAATAGTGCACACAACAACTAGATCGCTTTCACAGACCATGGGGTAGATCCAGAACTCCGCTTGCAATACGTTTACTCGCGAAGCGTATTTACGCGTGCGTACTTTCTATACACTCCCCTTGGCACACCCCTTGAATGTACGTATTTTGTCTGAGATCCGCTTTCCAAACCCTACCTTAACTTTTGTCCAAGTAACCGATGTCATCCGCACACGTACGTATGAGCAACACCTATTTACGCAGCTAAGCATGCCCATCCTGTACACTTTAAATACAAACCCCCGCCTACATAGCGTATTTTTGATAAACCCCCTCCTACATAACGTATTTCAGACGTATTTTAGACTCCCTTATATTGGCACGCCAACACGTAAGTATTTTATTTACGTTTACGTGAATGGCCCATATGTTCACATTTACGCTACATTACGGAGCGTATTTTCTATGGTGCGCATGCGCATTACTTACAAAAACGCGATTTTACGTCTCCGCCACGCGTAAATTTGCTCACAAGCGTTGTTCTGGATCTGGCCCCATGTCTATATGGTCCATTGTTTTTCCACTGTACAAAAAAAACAGCATTTTTGTAACCAAAATGTAATTATAAAGGCTTCCTTGGAAAACAGAAAACATTTGTAACCACAATACAAAGAATAGCAGCCTTGTAAGCGCTTTACTTTTATTTAGTTTGTGTGTGTGTATACAGTATTTATATCCATCCAATCTCTCCAACTTGCGTGCATTCAGTCTTCCAATATTTCCCCCATGTGTGTCTTCAGCCTCCCAGTATTCCCCATCATGTGTCTCCAACCCCCCGCAGTATCCCCATGATGTTTCTGCAGCCCCCCAGTATCCCCATTATGTGGCTTCAGCCCCCCCACTATGCCCCTCATGTCTCTGCCGCTCCCCAGTATCCCCGTCCTCATCATGTGCCTCCACCCCCACTATCCCCATCATGTGTTTCTAGCCCCCCAGTATCCCCATTATGTGTCTCTAGCCCCCTCAGTAACCCCATCATGTGCCTTCAGCCCCCCCAGTATAACCGTCATATGCCTCCAGCCCCCCAGTATCCCCATCATGTGTATCTAGCCTCCCCAGTAACCCTATCATGTCCCTCAAGTATTCCCATTATGTCTCCAGTCCTCCCCAGTAACACCATCATGTGCTTCCTGACTTCCAGTATCCCCATCATGTGCCTCCAGTCCCACCAGTAATCTCATAATGTGCATCCAGCCTCCCAGTATCCAAATCATGTGCCTCCAGCTCCCCCAGTAACCCCATCATGTGCCTCTAGCTTCCCAGTATCCCCATTATGTGACTCCAGTCCCCCCAGTATACCCATCATGTCTCTGCAGCCCCCCAGTATCCTAATCATGGGGCTCCAGCCCTCCACTATTCCCATCATGTATCTAAAGCCTCCCAGTATCCACATCATGTGCCTCCAGCCCCAGTATCCCCATTATGTGTATCCAGCCCCCAGTATGCCCATCATGTGTCCAGCCCCCCAGTAACCCCATCATGTGCTTCCAGCCCCCCTAGTAACCCCATCATGTGCCACCAGCCCTCCAGTATCCCCATCATGTGCCTCCAGCCCCCCAGTATTCCCATCATGTGCCTCCAGTCCCTAATTAACCCCATAATGTGCTTCCAGCACCCCAGTTACTCCATCATGTGCCTCTAGCCCTCCCCTCCACTATTCCATTATTGTATCTAAAGCCCCCCATTATACCAATCATGTGCCTCTAGCCCCTAAGTAACCCCATAATGTGTCTCCAGCACCCCAGTATCCCCATATTGTGCCTCCAGTACCCTTAGTTATCTATCATGTGCCTCCAGCCCCCAAATATCCCCATCATGTGCTTTCAGCCACCCAGTTTCCCCATCAACTGAAAGGAATTTTCTAATCAGCCGCTCTATCTAATGGCCACGGCAGCTCATACAGGAACCTCCTGTATGAGCTGCCAGCCACCAGAGTGGGGAGTGGGGGGATGACCGCCAGTGACTTTCCAGCCTGGAACCATCCTGTGCCACATCCCTCTCTTCGGAGCGCATCGCTCCAGCCCTGAGAGGATCTATATGATATAGAACTGTATTATAAGGATAATATAAGCACAATTAAGAAGCAATAGAGTGCTTTATTATGAGAAATACTGACAAGAGAGTAGATCCAGACCTAAGTACGCTAGCGTTTTTATGCTAGCTGCTGACGTAAAATCGCCTATTTGTATTTACTACTTATGCGCACAGCAGATGGTACGGCACGTAACTTTGAACGTGCATTCCATCAGCGTAACTACAAACAAAAATCATCCATACGACACCTGTAGTTACACTTTGTAGATGGAGGGAGGCATTTAAATTGTACAGTATGGGCTGGATTAGGCCGTTACGTACGTGAATCCATTACGTACCTCAGTACTTATGCTTTGAAAAGTTAAGGTAGAGTTTGGGATGTCTAAAACTACCAAAGTACGTATGAGTGAGGGGAATGCTTGTGGGGAGTGCATAAAAAATACGCTAGCGTAAATACGCTACACGATGAAATGTAACAAGCACTTAGGTCTGGATCTGACCCAATTTTCTCAATAATAAATTTTTTATTCTTCTTAATTGTGCCTTAAATTATCCCACATAATAGAACGCTATATGATATACCTGTTAATAAATAAATAATAGTGGAGGACACTTTTGATTGTCACATGAATATAATGAAGGAGGGTGGGTTCTTGCATGATAGGCCCACTTATAATATTTAGCCTAGGGTCCCGTTAAAGGTAGGGCCACCTCTGGCAGTCAGTGATGCGAGTGGGGCTGCAGAGTGATACTGTGAGATGACTATAATACCCCTTTCACATCACCATCAAAAACCCGGGTTTTTCAGCAAAAACCCGGCATTGTGCAAAAACATGGGTTTTTGATGGCAGTGTGAAACCGCCACTTTTGGTAGACCCGGGTCAACAGACCAGGGCACGAAACTCGGAAAAAAAGAAGGGTTTTTCCCGTGTTCACCCCAAGAGTGGCAGTGTGAAAGTGCCAGGGTTGCTTTCAACCCGGGTCTTTCATCTTGCCTTCCAATTGGTTAAGATTTGTCCAGCAAAGTTGCCGTGGTAGAGAGTGCGACATTGTAGCTGAAGGGAGAGAGACAAGAACATCAGAGAGGAGATAAAGTGAGGAAGCAGGAGGAGAACATCGGAGAGGAGATAAAGTGAAGAAGCAGGAGGAGAACATCAGAGAGGAGATAAAGTGAGGAAGCAGGAGGAGAACATCGGAGAGGAGATAAAGTGAAGAAGCAGGAGGAGAACATCAGAGAGGAGATAAAGTGAGGAAGCAGGAGGAGAACATCGGAGAGGAGATAAAGTGAAGAAGCAGGAGGAGAACATCAGAGAGGAGATAAAGTGAGGAAGCAGGAGGAGAACATCGGAGAGGAGATAAAGTGAAGAAGCAGGAGGAGAACATCAGAGAGGAGATAAAGTGAGGAAGCAGGAGGAGAACATCGGAGAGGAGATAAAGTGAAGAAGCAGGAGGAGAACATCAGAGAGGAGATAAAGTGAGGAAGCAGGAGGAGAACATCGGAGAGGAGATAAAGTGAAGAAGCAGGAGGAGAACATCAGAGAGGAGATAAAGTGAGGAAGCAGGAGGAGAACATCGGAGAGGAGATAAAGTGAAGAAGCAGGAGGAGAACATCAGAGAGGAGATAAAGTGAGGAAGCAGGAGGAGAACATCGGAGAGGAGATAAAGTGAAGAAGCAGGAGGAGAACATCAGAGAGGAGATAAAGTGAGGAAGCAGGAGGAGAACATCGGAGAGGAGATAAAGTGAAGAAGCAGGAGGAGAACATCAGAGAGGAGATAAAGTGAGGAAGCAGGAGGAGAACATCGGAGAGGAGATAAAGTGAAGAAGCAGGAGGAGAACATCAGAGAGGAGATAAAGTGAGGAAGCAGGAGGAGAACATCGGAGAGGAGATAAAGTGAAGAAGCAGGAGGAGAACATCAGAGAGGAGATAAAGTGAGGAAGCAGGAGGAGAACATCGGAGAGGAGATAAAGTGAAGAAGCAGGAGGAGAACATCAGAGAGGAGATAAAGTGAGGAAGCAGGAGGAGAACATCGGAGAGGAGATAAAGTGAAGAAGCAGGAGGAGAACATCAGAGAGGAGATAAAGTGAGGAAGCAGGAGGAGAACATCGGAGAGGAGATAAAGTGAAGAAGCAGGAGGAGAACATCAGAGAGGAGATAAAGTGAGGAAGCAGGAGGAGAACATCGGAGAGGAGATAAAGTGAAGAAGCAGGAGGAGAACATCAGAGAGGAGATAAAGTGAGGAAGCAGGAGGAGAACATCGGAGAGGAGATAAAGTGAAGAAGCAGGAGGAGAACATCAGAGAGGAGATAAAGTGAGGAAGCAGGAGGAGAACATCGGAGAGGAGATAAAGTGAAGAAGCAGGAGGAGAACATCAGAGAGGAGATAAAGTGAGGAAGCAGGAGGAGAACATCGGAGAGGAGATAAAGTGAAGAAGCAGGAGGAGAACATCAGAGAGGAGATAAAGTGAGGAAGCAGGAGGAGAACATCGGAGAGGAGATAAAGTGAAGAAGCAGGAGGAGAACATCAGAGAGGAGATAAAGTGAGGAAGCAGGAGGAGAACATCGGAGAGGAGATAAAGTGAAGAAGCAGGAGGAGAACATCAGAGAGGAGATAAAGTGAGGAAGCAGGAGGAGAACATCGGAGAGGAGATAAAGTGAAGAAGCAGGAGGAGAACATCAGAGAGGAGATAAAGTGAGGAAGCAGGAGGAGAACATCGGAGAGGAGATAAAGTGAAGAAGCAGGAGGAGAACATCAGAGAGGAGATAAAGTGAGGAAGCAGGAGGAGAACATCGGAGAGGAGATAAAGTGAAGAAGCAGGAGGAGAACATCAGAGAGGAGATAAAGTGAGGAAGCAGGAGGAGAACATCGGAGAGGAGATAAAGTGAAGAAGCAGGAGGAGAACATCAGAGAGGAGATAAAGTGAGGAAGCAGGAGGAGAACATCGGAGAGGAGATAAAGTGAAGAAGCAGGAGGAGAACATCAGAGAGGAGATAAAGTGAGGAAGCAGGAGGAGAACATCGGAGAGGAGATAAAGTGAAGAAGCAGGAGGAGAACATCAGAGAGGAGATAAAGTGAGGAAGCAGGAGGAGAACATCGGAGAGGAGATAAAGTGAAGAAGCAGGAGGAGAACATCAGAGAGGAGATAAAGTGAGGAAGCAGGAGGAGAACATCGGAGAGGAGATAAAGTGAAGAAGCAGGAGGAGAACATCAGAGAGGAGATAAAGTGAGGAAGCAGGAGGAGAACATCGGAGAGGAGATAAAGTGAAGAAGCAGGAGGAGAACATCAGAGAGGAGATAAAGTGAGGAAGCAGGAGGAGAACATCGGAGAGGAGATAAAGTGAAGAAGCAGGAGGAGAACATCAGAGAGGAGATAAAGTGAGGAAGCAGGAGGAGAACATCGGAGAGGAGATAAAGTGAAGAAGCAGGAGGAGAACATCAGAGAGGAGATAAAGTGAGGAAGCAGGAGGAGAACATCGGAGAGGAGATAAAGTGAAGAAGCAGGAGGAGAACATCAGAGAGGAGATAAAGTGAGGAAGCAGGAGGAGAACATCGGAGAGGAGATAAAGTGAAGAAGCAGGAGGAGAACATCAGAGAGGAGATAAAGTGAGGAAGCAGGAGGAGAACATCGGAGAGGAGATAAAGTGAAGAAGCAGGAGGAGAACATCAGAGAGGAGATAAAGTGAGGAAGCAGGAGGAGAACATCGGAGAGGAGATAAAGTGAAGAAGCAGGAGGACTGGCCATGCAGGGACCGCCCCCCAGCGGTGTAGGGACCACCCCCGGCGACGTAGGGACCGCCCTGGCAACGCAGGGACCGCCCCCGGCAACACATGCCCCTATGCTTTTTACTTTTCTCCCTGAAATGACTTTTCAAAAGTAGGCAACCATGATATAACTAATTCCTGTGTAGTGTCCTGAGTGCAGCAAATATAATACAGGAATATCTTACCTCTTTCATTCTCTTAATCATTTCTTATTTCATTGTAACTCACCAAAAAGTTAATGGAGTGGTTCCCAAACTTTCTCAGTCCGAGGCACATTTAGAGTCTCAGTAATTTTTTTAAGGTGCCCCTAAGCAAAATGATTACTGACCAGTCTCGTTATGGAAATCCTGTGGTACAAGGTTCTGTTCCCTGACAGTTACACAAAGCAGCAGAATAGACCAATGTGTGACCATTGTTACAGACTTGGCAGAGATTGGCCACAATGAGGATTTTGCCTGTGGCTAAAAGTTTCTTATATGCAGTTGTATAAGTTTCTCATATAGGGCTTGATTCACAACCCCGTTTTTTTTACATACGTCCATAATTTTCCGAATCTAGCTACCACGCATGCGTGGTAACTATTTTACGCTATATACGTAGCATTTCGTTATGTAGATTGCGTACATGCGGTCTTTAAAGAACCAACTGAACCAACGTATGGCCCCACCTTGGCGCTCCGCTCTCGTCCTTGCCCACGCTCAGTGTGTTGGGTCTTCTGCCATGATCTACAATAAAGAACAATCAGAGATATATTTTAGATTAAGTTACAAAAATTGTAGAATTATATATAAACATATTGCTACCTTTGACGTGTTACCACAATCTTATCTCTTAGGTAAGACACAAAAGTAAAATGAAAATTAGATTGAATTTGAGATGAATTTGAGAGTAAAAAAAATAATTTTTTTAATTATGTGCCAAAGAAATGTAATATTTCATATCCCTAATTAAAACAAACCAGATCACATGTGGTCCGGACCACCGTGGCCCGGAAATCCATTGCGACGAGCAAGGCGGTTCTTCTTTTCTGGAGCCGGTACACCTTCATTGGCCACATCAATCCGAGGGCCCAGGGATATATCTTCATCCAGAAAGATACCTCTTCCTCCATCTGGTTTGCCAGGAACCTTAAAGAACACATGAACAATATAAAAGGTAAAACAAAAATAGATATTGATTTGTAACAATCTTAACAAGTCCTGGGTCATGTGAGCACCCTTTTATACTATTTTCTATATTTATAGCTTCTGTGATTGATTTATTTGATGAGATACTTACAGGGCCGCGAAGAAGTTCTTTCTGTACTTCGTCATCTTCAGGCCAGCCCGCTTAAAGTAGACAAGCACCATGGCCAAGAGGTACTACAGGGAGTAGAACAGTATTAACTGAATGTCACCAGCAACTTACATATCACACACTACAATACAATATACACGTGTTCAATGATAATGATTAATCCTGACCAGTAATAAAAAACAGTATTTGCCTAGGTGTACGTACTATAGAAAATATATTATACCTTGTCTGAAATGCGGAGGCCACAGTCCCTGGTCAGGAAGTCCTGGATGTAGTTCTCGTCTAGAATGGATAAAGGGATGGCAGCTGTGATACTGAATACTTTACAGTTCTATCAGGTCAGAATCATTACAAAATCCTGTGACCAAGGGCCTGATCCAGGCCTACGCTGGCCAGCGTTACTATCGGCTTAAAAGCCGATCTGCGCATGCAGATCATGGATTGGGCGTCTGTAGCAGCACTGTAGTAATGCTGAAGGGGGCATCCCCCAGTGTTACTACGTTCAGGTTAGTGTAGGTGGGCGGGGGGAGTTAGTTTAATGAGGGAGGGAGGGCTTAGCATTACAACGCTCCTGTGCAAGCGTATATTTTCCATTGCTTAGGCGTCCCAGTGGTAGTAACGCCAGCTGAAGGGTAGGGTAGCTTTCAGCCAGCGTAAGGGAGTGTAAATACCCTCTAAGCAGGGGGAGTGAGCTGCTGTCACGCTGAGCGTTAGAACGCTCAGTGTAACAGCGTAGGTCTGGATCAGGCCCACGAGCACTTACAGAAGATGCGGTAGAAGGCTGCCCGTTCTTCCGGCTGCATGTCAAGATGCTTCACTGGTGGCTGCTCCTCCCTGGTCACATGGCTCAGCATTCTCTTCTTCCAGTGAAGTCTTGGACACAAAGAGCAGGATCTGGGAGAGTAAAGTGAAAGTACAGAGGAAATATTACAAATACAAAATAACCTCTGGGTGCGGTAGGAAGGATTCCATTTACTGCCAAGATGACAGTCTGTGTGTAGTGTGTCCATTCTCATCACACTCTGTCTAACCCTTTAGCTCACCCACACCGGGAAATTATCCCCATACTGTCTGTTATGTGTTTTGCTACATTGTATAAAAATATTACATAAAATCTAATAATAACTTAAAAGCAATTGTGTCCTAGAAACAGATAACTACGATAATCTTACAATGAACACCACTCTTTACTCCACATGTACAATGATGCTGTTATCCCACCCCATCTCAGAAGCAATAGCCTTATTCAAATATAATACATATTATGTGTAAAAGTAGCTGGTAATGTTATGTAATTGCTGTATGTATGCTCGTACTTTGTATGATATATGAGGCTCCACTTACACCTATTCTGCCTTTGCTCTATCAGTGTCCCTTCTCCTCTTCCCTCTCTGGACCTGGGACGAGGTTGATGGTTCTGGGGATGACCTGGATCCGAAGCATATATTCAGCAAAATTACCACTTAATTTCTGCATATTTTATCTAAGTAATGTCTCCAAAACTGTCCCAACACTCTCATCTTACCTGAATCTCATGGTCCAAGTCACGCTCTAAACTATAACAGAAACTTATCAATAACAAATGTATCTGTAATTAAAGTACCTCTAGAAAATCAGATATTATTATGTGAATTTATTAGATGTGTGTTTGTATATGTGTGTATGGATATAGTTGTGTGTGTGAGCACACTGTTATACCCAAACAGTGAGCTCTAAGAGATGGAAATTGCGGAACCTTGTGACAGATGAGAAATAACCCAAGGCGAGGACAACTGTTTGATTAATAAAATTTACTTTTTTTTATTTTAATTTTATTTTTTGTGTGTGTGTAGATGTGTGTGTGTATTTATATATTAAAATATGTGTTAAAAAACTATATAAATGGGATTTGTTTAAATAAACACTTAAATATACAGTAAATCTGCTCTATACAGCGATTATCTAGTAAAAATAGATATAAAAGTAGAAATCAGGAAAAGACAAATCCGAGTCTCTGCTCAGTGATCTCCGTCTCCACCGATGAGATTCTAATGAAAATAGCTGTCATCTCTGTACCAGCTGAGAGGCTACAGCGGTGATGTCACCACTTAAAGGGGCACACACCCTGCAGCGCTCACACCTGTATTACAGCACATTTTCTCTACGTAGAGCAGTTTCTATTATGTTTTATCATGAAAATTTGTATTTTACAGTATACTGTATATAGTGCTAAGCATATTGTACATAGTGTTTACCATCTTGTTTATAGTCTAGTATGTATCTTATAGTCTAGTTCAGGGGTTCTCCACTTCATTCTCAAGTACAACTTACGGTCCATGTTTTCAATCTCCTTTCTGGAGCTGTGCAGATAACTGACAGTTATATTCTAAAAGCTCTGTAATTTTGCAGGGAGACCTGCAATGCATGGACCGTTAGTGGTACTTGAGGATGGGAGTGAGATCCCCTGGTCTAGTGTGTATACTGGTAAGCTTGTCAATACTATTAACCTTTAACTGTGTAGTATTGTGTATAGTGTATTATTTATTTTGTACTCTATAATGTAGTGTGTGTGTAATGTTTAGCTTTAGTATATTGATATTGTATTGTGTATAGTAAATATTGAGTAGTCTGTTGTGTGTAGTGTGTTGTTCAGTGTATTGTTATTGTGTATGGTGTAGTCTATAGTGTAGTGTGTATAGGGTAAGTGTATTGTGTAGTGTGTAGTCCACTATGGTGAAGGGAGTAGAAGGATCAATGGACATGTTGGACACCAGCACTCTCCCACCCAACGGACAGTTACTGATAATATTTGTTTTCCATCATGTGTCACAGTTTATCCAGATGTTTGGATTTAAGCTCCTCCTGCTCTTACCAGTGCAGTGTTATGCATTATTCATGTTTATTCCCTTTCATTTGTAGCAGGTGAGAGTGTACCCAGCAGCTTGATAGCGGGCAGCACCCCAGCAGAGTGTCATCCTGGTGTTGGTAAGTATCAGTGATGTGAGACTTTACTTTCCATGTAATATAAAGGTAGAACATGAAGAAATCTCGGAAGACAGGTTTCATGGATGGTTAATGAAAAGTATAGACACATTCCGCCATGTCCTTAAACACATTTGCCAAATTATTCCTGTCATTTGCTTTACTTTAGCCTTCAGTCACAAAGCTGCCAGGCTCCCGGATATGCTGCTGGAAGGGGTTGGACTCCACTGCTGTGACTCCATTTCTAGGTGGGGATCTTACTTGCAGACAGTTCTGTTTTGGAGATTAAAACAAAGAAAAGGTCTCCGCACCAGAGTGTCACAGTAATTCCTCTTAATAAAAGTGATGTTTCGGAACTGAGAGCTTAGTTTCCACATAAAAGAAACCTTCTGCAGTGGGTGCTACTACAATGGTTCATTTACACTGAACAATTAATAAGCTGGTTAGTAACAACAGGCCGGATTCAGATCTACATTCCCTTTAGGTTTCAACGCGTAGCGTATTTACGCTATCATAATTACTATGCACTCCCCTTGGTCGTATGTACTTTTGCTGTTTTACGCTTATCAAACTTTCCAAAGCGTAACTCCTATCGGCCATAATGGCTGCACATACTTACGCACCTAAGCACTCTCAAACTGTATGATTTATATGCCTCCCCCGCCACCAAAGCGTAATTACGGGTGTCATATGGCTGGTATGTCCCTTCGTCCATAGTTGCGCTCTTGATACTAGGATGGGACGTATGTACAGAGTTACGTGCCGTAACATCTGCTGCGCGCATGCTCAGTACATGCAAAATAGCGTTTTTATGACTCCGGCTAGCCTAAATAAACTAGCGGGCGTAGCTCAGGATCTTGCCCAAAGACCTTCCAACAGACAAAGCTACCAAAACAATAGTGCCCTCCAATCCAAACATCATTATCAATAATCCATCTTTATTCCATCAAATTGATAATACATATATAAATAAGCGAAAATGTAAGTGACAACATTTATCACATTACAAACCCTTATTAAGAAAAAACAGGGGGACCGGGGGCCATACACAAAGTATAATCTCCATAGGCTTGATGTATTCACATTTATTATAGCCAACATAACCTGACCCTAGTCCTTAAAAATGACAATAAACAAAATAACCACCACACAAGGTGGGTCTTCACCCCTGAAAGGGCTGATAACTCACCCTCCCTGTTATGGACATCACTAAATACTGATTTAAACAGTTAGGTTACATAAGGAACAGAGTAAAAAAACGGGTCACACAGACCACTGCATCACACCAACACGTGTTTCACGTGCTTATTTATATATGTATTCTCATTTTGATGGAATAAAGATGGATTATTGATAATGATTTTTGGATCGGGGTGCAATATTCTTTTGGTAGCTTTGTCATTTGCGTAAGTCCCCTGTCTGGAAACATCTGCGCTAAGTTACGCTCAACAGTAAGTATACAGACGGGGCAGACCCTCCATTTATTTTCATTTGGAAACCGCTAGTGCAGACCTGTTGTACCGCCGTAGACTCGACATACCCCTGTAGACCCCATGCACCGGACCGGACAGCTGAGTATTACAGGAAGGTCTATGAGGAGTTTTAGGGTTAGGAGTCTATGGTGAGTTTTAGGGTTAGGCAGCAGGGAAGGGATTGTTAGGGTTAAGGTAATGGAAGGGGAGGGCTAGGGTGAGAAGGAGAAGGGTTGGGGTAGGATAAATACTAACCTTTCATCACTGCAGATTCGCCCTTGGGATCCTGGATGGCTTGTCCTCGGTAAAACCCAAACAATCGATACCAGAGCAAATTCAAAATTGGCTGTCAGAAAAAGGCCGTTCTCGCAGCCAACCCACACCAGTATAAACATGGCATTATTACAATTCGTGATTTCCTAGAGATTCTGAGACGCATTTAGATATTTGGGCCTTATCCACAGTAAATTTGTCATCTTATTTTGCTGTTGTAGAGATATATGATCAGAAATATTATTCTTCTAAAATGAAATCAGATTTAAGTGTAAAGGATTGCTTCTGACAACTGAATTATTTTAATACTGCAATTGAATGACTTCCTGAAAATGCTAGGACTCTAGCAATTATTTTTCCAACCTCTAGAGCTGTGCTGTTGTGCTTAGCTGTCCTCTTACAAATCATGTTAAGGTTCTTGATTTACCATGTAGTTTAATGGGAAAAAAAATTTAACAAAACTTTGTTGCTTTAAATGATTAATAAACTACTGTCATTTTTAGTTGTGACATTATATAGCCATTCGTAACCTCTCATCACTGCAGATTCACCCTTGGGATCCTGGATGGCTTGTCCTCTGCAAAACCCAAACAATCGTTACCAGAGCAAATTCAAAATTGGCTGTCGGAAAAAGGCCGTTCTCGCAGCCAACCCACACCAGTATAAACATGGCATTATTACAATTAGTGATTTCCTAGAGATTCTGGGAGGCATTTAGATATTTGGGCCTTACCCACAGTAAATTTGTCATCTTATTTTGCTGTTGTAGGAATATATGATCAGAAATATTATACTTCTAAAATGAAATCAGATTGAAGTGTAAAGGATTGCTTCTGACAACTGAATTATTATTATTATTTATTTTTTTCCAAAAAGCATGTTTAATTGAATAAGGTTATGCCATAAACTCATAAGGAATAGGCTCAAGGAGTTCTAGTTCTTTTCCAAGTGTTCGTACGAAGTGGGCCTCTCTTGGTTGGGCTGGCTGACGTTTCAGCTCCACCCAGATGCCCTTCTCCTTGGCCTCCTTTTTCTTCTTTTCGTTCTCCTTGACACGCTGCAGAAAGCTGTCTCTGCTCTTAGAGTGGCGAATATGCTCAACACGGACATTAATTCTTTTGGCAAGAATCTTACCTTTTGATCTGCTTATTCACAATTATGCCCACAGCGTGCTGTGTGACATTGTAGATCCGGCAAGTCTTGCCATGGTAACATTTGTGTGGCATACCTTTTTGGATTGTGCCCATACCCTTGATGTCCACAATGTCGCCCTTCTTGTAGATGCGCATGTATGTTGACAAAGGAACAACGCCATGTTTGCGGAAGGGTCTAGAGAACATATAACGGGTTCCACGCCTTTTACCTCTTGTGTTCGTCATTTTTGCAACTTACTGCAAGATGGCGGGTCCAGCGGAAAGCCAACTGACTTATTTTAATACTGCAATTTAATGACTTCCTGAAAATGCTAGGACTCTAGCAATTATTTTTCCAACCTCTAGAGCTGTGCTGTTGTGCTTAGCTGTCCTCTTACAAATCATGTTAAGGTTCTTGATTTACCATGTAGTTTAATGGGAAAAAAAATTTAACAAAACTTTGTTGCTTTAAATGATTAATAAACTACTGTCATTTTTAGTTGTGACATTATATAGCCATTCGCTTCACTATGTTCATTTAAATATACATACAGGCTTAGTATAGATTGTCATAGACCAAATCCTACCGATCAAAAGACATGCACCATATATAAAACATTACATGTCCCTGCTCCCTAAATGTCCTGGTAGAAAATGTCAAAGAACTGTTCATAAATCATTATTCTGAGCACAAATCAGTTAGGAAGAAGTTTTCAGACTTCCCCATCATTGTATGAAACATTAAGACTTCACTAAAAAGGTAATTGATAAGTGGAATAACCTCCTATCTCAGGTGGTAAAGGCTTACACAGTAGAACAGTGTTTGGAATTAATATAAAGATATCCTAAATCTCAAAGTAATAGTGCTCAAATTATCTCCCATAAAGGGGTTCCAGGACCAGTGCTAGGGTGTGCCAATTTGCATCTGGGTCAGTGGGAGCAAGACGTCGTCTTTGGCGATGCCAGCGAGCCATATACTTTATATGTGCTTGTTTGGCTTCGCAATGTATCGATGACATCCTGCTCCTCTGGCAGGGTGATGAGTTTGGACTCCTTTGTACAGTTTTTGAATCAGAATGATCTGAGTTTGAAACTAACCATGGATAAAAGCAAGGTTAGTGTGGACTTTTTGGATCTGACTATTTCTGTTGATTAAAATTTTTATATCAAAACAGAATCTTATAGTGTGTTGCATTATTCAAGTTTTCATCCACCTTCGGTAGTTAACAACATTCCCAAAGGGAAGTATCTCTGGTTAAGGAGGAACTGTTCTAGTTTTAAATTTCATGACAAGGAGTTACAACAACGACTTATTCAACGAGGATACAAACCTAGTATCCTTAGAAAAGCTTATCAACATACTTTAACCAAGGGAGGAATTAATTTGGTACCTATTGTACTCAGGCTAAAGAGGTAGTTAAAATTCTCAATAAACATCTTTCGGTGTTAACCTGCAATCCACAAAGAATTTTTGGGTAATCGTATCCCCATATGCTGGCATAGAGCCAGAAATGTGAAAGATAGATGGGTTACTAGTCGTTTTTCTCATCTCAATATGTTCAAGTCTAAATATTAGGGATTTAACCCATGTAATTCCTGTAAAGTCTGTCCTAATATGGTCAAAATTTTTGAACTGCAATTCTACATGCTTTATCTACTTGTTATCTTGTCCCTGCCAGTTGAGATATGTGGGAAAGACTACCCGCAAATTCAAGAGTAGATTATTGGAACACCCGGGTACCATACGTCATAGCCTGAGAGACTAAGAAAATTTCAAACCTTAACTCCCATTGTGAGACATTTTCTATGTAAATATAACTCGGACCCTTCAGGTCTACGTGTTATATTATTGGTGCATCTTAATGCTAGGGGGAAGGAATATTGATTTCCTTCTTTTACAACGAGAGGTAAATTGGATTTTCTCATTAAATACCATTGTTCCCTATGGCTTAAATGAAGTCCTTAATTTTACTCCTTTTTTTCTTGAATTATTGGTGATCAAACTTGGTTATACCTTATAATATGGCATATCAGATTTACTATCTAATAATTATTGGGCTCCCCTTGGTTGTATTAACAACTGAGTGATAACCGTTATTGAAAATTGTCAGAGAAGTCAATTAATAATAAAATATAGCATATATATGTAGGAGCCGCTATGAGACCTGGCTAAGATATGCTTTAATTGTGGACTTTTAAAATGACTTTTTCAGGGCTCTGATACATTTTGATTACTAATTTGTTGGATATGCATATTGATTCATTTTATTCTAGTCTCGCATGGAGCAGATGTATAACAACGCGTTTCACTATGTATTTTAGTATATGTTATATGGTGAGCCGGCACAATATTATTTCTGCTGTCATATTTTGTACTAGTCAAAGACCTGTCATAATGATGGGAAAAAATATATATAAATTTTTCCCTATTTCTCTCAGTATTCCCCAGCATATGTTCCCCATCATGTGTCTCCAGCTCCCAATATTCCCATTATGTGTTATCCCCCCTCTTACATGCCATCAGAACGGCAGAGACCTCACCTCTGGGCACCGCTCTCCTTCCCTGCATGCCGTCAGAATGGCATGCAGTCTCCTCCCTGCATCTCACGCTGGTCTCCTTCCCCCAGCGTGACGCCAGGCATCTCTCAGCACGCATACCGTCACGGGGGCGTGACGGTATGCAAATTAGCCATGTGGAGACTGCGCTAGACGAGCGCTGATCTCCTCTCTGCCTTTCTGCGTCCTGGTAGTTGCCAGGGAAACACCTATTGTCTCTTTCCTCTTCCTGTCCTATCAACAGCTGCCAGCTCCTATTTAAGCACCCCAACACTCTCTCCCATGCCGGTTATAGTTTCTGTTCTCTGCTACTGTGCCTGCTATTTCTCTCTCTCTTGCCTTGTGCTTTGTTCTTGATTTTGAGTGTCCCATTGTTGTTCCTGCCTTGTACCTTTCTCCTGTTAACCCTTTGTGTTCCATTGCCTCTTCTCCCACCTTATTGTATTGCCCACTTGGTATTTACCTTGCCTCTCCTGTGTGATAGTGTTTGTTAACCCCCTCGGGGGTTCCCGCTGTGTGACTGAGTGTGTAATTACCCCAGTGAGTCTAATGTGTCCTGTTTGTCCCGTTACCTCCCACTTGTCTATTTGTCATTGTTTATTGTTCTCTGTTGTTCGTTACAGGTTACAGGCTCTGCTGGCCTGTCCCTTCCCATTTTCCTCCCATCTGTTTTTCTATCTCTTCTCCCGGGTGTTGCCACGGAGGCCGCGACCTGTGGGTAAATTGGCAGCGCCAGACTATCCTCACCTTCAGAGGCTCTAGTGAAGAACACGATCCCACTAGACTCCGCGCCTAAGGCGGTACCACACGCATCGCATCCGCCACGCTCCCAAGCTTCATCCAGAGCCTGTTGCCTGCATCGTGTGGGACAACCCACAGAATCTCCGGATCCAAGTTAACTCTCCGGTACCTGCTCCTGCTCCCCATCACTACCGGGTTCGTAACACCCCCCAAGTATTCCCATAATGTGTCTTCAGCTCCCCAATATTCCCCAACATATGTATTTAGCTGCCCAATATTCCCCAACATATCTCCCCATTCCCAGTATTCCTCAGCATTCCCATTGTGTCTCCAGTCCCCACATTATCCCTTATCATAAGTCTCCAGCCCTCCAGTATTCTTATCATGTGTGTCCAGCCCCCACAGTATTCCTCATCATGTGTGTCCAGCTACCACAGTATTCCTCATCATGTGTTTTTAGCCCCTCAGTATTCCCCAGCATGTCTTCAGCTCCCCAATATTCCTCAGCATGTCTTCAGCTCCCCAACATTTCCCAGCATGTGTCTTCAGCTCCCCAATATTCCCAAGTATATGTCTTCAGCTCCCCAATATTCCCCAGCATATGTCTTTAGCTCCTCAATATTCCCCAGCATGTTTTTAGCTCCCCAATATTCCCCAGCACGTGTCTTAATTTTCCCAATATTCCCCAGCATGTGTCTTAAGCTCCCCAATATTCCCCAGTATGTCTTTAGCTCCCAAATATTCCCCAGCATGTGTCTTAAGTTCCCCAATATTCCCCAGCATGTGTCCTAAGTTCCCCAATATTCCCCAGCATGTGTCTTAAGCTCCCCAATATTCCCCAGCATGTCTTAAGCTCCCCAATATTCTCCAGCATGTCTTCAGCTCCCCAATTTTCCCCAGCATGTGTCTTAAGCTCACCAATTTTCCCCAGCATGTCTTAAGCTCCCCAATATTCCCCAGCATATGTCTTAAGCTCCCCAATATTCCCCAGCATGTGTCTTAAGCTCCCCAATATTCCTTGGCATGTGTCTTAAGTTCCCCAATATTCCCCAGCATATGTCTTAAATTCTCCAATATTCCCCAGCATATGTCTTCGGCTCCCCAATATTCCCCAGCATGTGTCTTCAGATCCCCAATATTCCCCAGCATGTCTTCAGCTCCCCAATATTCTCTAGCATATGTCTTCAGCTCCCTAATATTCCCCAGCATGTGTCTTCAGCTCCCCAATATTCCCCACATGTGTCTCCAGTTCCCCAGTATCCCACATCATGTGTTCCAGCCCCCAATATTCTCCATCATGTCTCTCCAACTCCCCAGTATACCCCATCAGGTCTCTCCAGACCCTAGTATTCCCCATCATGTCTTTCCAACCCCCAGTATTCCCAATCATGTCTCTCCAGCCCCCCGCCTTCTTCATCATGCG
>WWET01009234.1:4579-23024 GCA_011038615.1 Limnodynastes dumerilii
TGACGTGGGAGCGTTCATTTAAGATCCTAAGTGTCAGCCCGCGCCCACTTTCCCTCATTTCCCTGCCTCCCCCCGCCCATTTCCATGCAAATCCTTAAGATCTTAAAGATTCGCAGCACTTAAGATCTTAAGTGCTTGCGTGCGATTCAAAGGTACGCTCTTAGCGAACTTACGCTCCTAACCGCTACGTTAACGGCGTTGCACTATTACTACGCATGCGCAGTTTTGCGAATTTTCTAGGATCTTAAATATACGCACCTAAGTGCCGTGGAAATCGCATCTCTGAATCAGCCCCAAAATGTTATGGTTTGTTGCTGGTTAACTGCAAAACTTCTGGGTGAGTTTTTTTTATATCTACCGGTATGTAAATTCCCCATACCCTGCAGCACCTGCCCTATATTAACTTATAAATTGATATGAACAACCTCCATTCTGTGTATATACAGTATATATACATATATACATATATATACCAAATACAAAGCCTAATGACAGGTAATCTTAACAATCTGTAATCTGTAAGATGTGTACACCTTGTTTATCCAATGTACATTACTGATTCCATATTCCTAATACTGCTCTATTCCAGCACAACCTCCAGAGGCACAAAATGAATCAAAAAATGTGGAAAAATCTCCTAATCAAGAAGATCAAAATCTACAGAACCAGAAGATAAAGTCTCTCACATCCCCTGATCAAGTGATTCCAGAAACAACAGCTGACATGATAGGACCACAATCTCCTGTATAGGAGCAGAAGCAGAAGCAGGATGATATCTCTCCAGGAGAAGGAGAAGCAGAGACCCCACAGAAAAATAACAGACACGTAAATCCTGATAATGAATCTCTGGGACAGGAAAAGACTGGAGACCAAGTAACAGAAAACAACACAACAGAGGAAGGTGAAGAATCCTCCATCAACAACTTATAAATCTATTTGTCACAAATAACAATGGAGCCTGATCCAGACTTAAGGATGTGTTATGTACACATGTGACCCTAAGTTACACAGTAAGGATAATGCCCTCCCCCAGGCACTCCCCTATCACACACATAACTTAGCTGACTTACATGTTCAGAACCTGCCTTATCTTCTCCTTGTGCATCTCTGCTCTTATGTAATGTGATGTCATACGTAAGTGTATAACCCCGCCCACACTGTATGATGTAAATTCCTCCACCACTCACAATGCATATATTTGGCTTGCGTAGGGATGTCTCGCCCTATTGTACGGAGTTACATACAATTTTTGTACGATCAGTGTTATGATGCGTAATCTCTGCGCAGTGTGTTCCCAGCCAGATTACACGCCACATGCGTAACTTCCCTGTCATTATTAAGTCTGGATCTGGCATAATGTATCAGTTAGTAATGCAATTAAAACGCAGTGTTTTACACTCTCCCATGTATGAAAGATAACATTCTGAAGTCATCACCTCCCACTAATACCAATATCTGAAGGGAGCAGAGAGCCCTAGAGGAGGGGAGCACAGAGAGCCTTAGAGGAGGGAAGCAGAGACAGCCCTAGAGGAGTGAAGCAGAGACAGCCCTAGAGGAGGGGAGGAGGAGCTGGATTGCCACTTAGCAGGTTTCCTCTCTATAGTGTTACCGGCCCTGGATGGGGAAGTCCAGTGTATGGTGCTGTAGCTGGAAAATAGTGAGCACTGATTCTACCATTATCTGCAAAGGTTGGTAAACACTAATGCTGACATTACAAGGGGAAGACATGCTTTAAATAAAGAAAATAAAAAATAACAGGTAAGAGATGTTAACTAGGCTTACAGTACAAAAATAATAACAAAATGACATACTTTCAGAGAATTTCTTATAAAATAAAAAGCATTAAAAATTCAGAAATGATTGCACTATAAGCAATTATGTGCTGTTAGAAGTAGGAATTTTGGGGCATTTCTCAATAGAAAATGAACTGCCTGGAAATGATGCACAACACAGCCTCAAACCATACGTGATAAAGATGAATTGGGCACACCAGCCCCCTTCCTCCAAAGGTTCACTAACAGTTCTGTGTGGATACAAATGAGTTTGCAACTACAGAGATTCTTCAGCTATAATTAATGGCTCATAGTTTCGCATGGGCTTCTTTATATGAGTAGAGAGTCATTGCTACAGAAAATGAAGTTATGTCCAGCTTATTCTTAATTCATATTGTTCTGTTGTAATATATTACAATCCAAACCAAAGCAAAATTAATATTTAGGGTGAATCACTTTTTAAAATTACACTATGGGCCAGATTCAATTAGATTTCCGAAGATAAATTATTTTTGGGTGATATTTATGCGCGCCCCATAGAGGTGCACATAAAAGTCACCCATTTTTATCTACCATATAAGACAGGAAAAAGCGCAGCGCAAACTTTTTCCCATCATTGCTCTCAATTGATTCGGGCTCTATGGGCCTGATCCAGTAAAATAATTTTTTCTAGCAATTTCTGTAGAATGTTTTTCCTGAAGTTCTCTAGAATGAAATGATGTGGTGATTGTAAGTGGCAGGGTGACCACCGTTGTTCACCTTAGTCCAAAATAGTAGATTCTGACCTCTCATGGAACACCTGTATTTAGTTACGTCTGCTGTTTACTAGGGTAATGTAGTGATGCATGGCTCCAGTACATTCTGTATTATATAGCTCAAATACAAAGAGTCGGTCATTTGACATTCTCAATCAGCAAAAAACATGGTGCATGGTGGGGGTTGTAGAATATTTTGTTTGTGTCTTCCCTATGATCTCCCTATTCATGATCCTTTACACTCCAAGGACCTGATTCACACTTAAGAAGCTTTGGCTTGCCAAGACAGCCTGGGGGAGGAGATGGGTGGGGGAAAGGGATGTAGAATAGTGGGAGAGGGTGGGGAGCCCCATTCTCTGTGCGTAGTTTGCTTCTTAAGAAGGAAACTACGCATGGTAAGATAAGGTAGCCCTATGCCACTTTTAAGTCCCATAAGGTACCTAAAACCGGGGGGGCAGGCTAGTGGCTGAACGAGTAAGTTAGGTCTAAGAGCACTCAAAGGCTTGTGGGTCAAAAGTAATTTTAATAAATTTTAATTCTTTATTGAAAAACTGTGAATATTATCAAAATAAATTGAAATGAAAACCATAAACACTATTATATCTCAATGATTTTTACAGTATCTTTCCAAATATATTTATATTTTCTAATCATCTTGATGAATAAGTTACATATGTTAAGTAATGGATATACCCACATTCAAAAGTAGCAATAAAAGGCCTAATTCTGAATGAATAAAGTCTGACATGTGCTATGTATGTAAGTCAGTTGTCAGTTAGCACAAAGAATTTTGCACCAGAATGCAGCTGTCCGATGCTAAGTTCTAAGCGGAATCCAGCTTTTGGCCGTGGGATGTGTCCACTCTCCATGCACACGACATATATGAGATCTATGAGATATACGAGTTATATGAGATATATGAGAAATACGAGATATATGAAATATACAGGATACATGGGATATATGAGATATACGAGATACATGACATTTGAGATATACGAGAAATACAAGATATATGAGATCTATGAGCTATGCATGGCAGGTGGGCATAGCCATGCCAAATGACAAATTCCGTTTTGGAGGCTAATGTGTGGAATCTTAGCTTTATTCTCGATCTGCCCCAAAGTGCTTATTTCATAAAATGCTAATATTTTTGTGTCAATAAATGGTAATAAATACACTATATCAATACACTAATATATCAATATAATAAAGTGCTTGTTATGCCATTAATAGGGTGCTTGTGTATTAAGATGTTTGCTATACCAGTTCCTAAATAAATTGCTTATAAGTTAAAGTGCTTATTAGACCAGTTCTTGGTTAATACTTTAGATGAAAATGAAAGAAAATATACAAAGAGAAGGGAATTGGACAAGGAAAAGTATAGATTTTGGTTGGCCGCTCAAACCTTAAATTAACAAACGTCTTCCTGGTGTCCCTAGGATTAAAAGTAAGGTAACCAGACCCAATGCGCAGTGTATGAGATACACTATATTAGTAAGTGACACTCACTCTTATATTGTCAATAGGGGCACACAAGAGAAGTTCCAAAACGATGCCGATATATAACAAATGTGTACATATGACACAGACCTGAATGTAGTATCAGTAACCAAGATATATCTTTCCATTGACAGACAGACAACAAGACATATTAAGAACATAAGAGAGGTCCGGCGCTCCAAACAAACATTATATAACAATATGGGCCAGACTCAATTAGCTTTCCAAAGCTAATTCCGCATATTTTTTTGGGTGATATTTATGCGCGTCCCACAGAGGTGCACAAAAAAATCGCCCATTTTTACCTACCATATATGAAGGGAAAAAGCGTAGCGCAAACTTTTCCCCATCATCGCTCTCAATTGAATCAGGCTCTATGTGTAAGCACATACGTAAAGGAGGTTTAGGTCACAACATAGCTATATTGGATTAAGCTCACCTCCTGTAGGTTAGTCCCTATCCATTTGCTATATGTGTACTCAGGAGGCCTGTATTAAGACACTGAGCTATTTGAACAGTGTGAAGCGGCCATATTGGGGAGGGGTCAGGCACCCAAAGTAAAACAAGTAACAGTAACAAGAAAACACAAGGCTGCGCTTCTATCCAATATATGAAATGTGTACAGTGTATATATAAATGGAGAGATGGTCCTTGGCTGCACCTCTCCATTTATATATACATTTGCACACATTTACTATACTGATTATATATATATATATTCAGTATAGTAAATGTGTGCAAAGACATTAAGCTGATATATCATAGTCTTGGAGAGAGCAATCTTGTAAAAAAAGGGGGGATTTCTGGGGCTATCAAATAATGTCCCATCTAAATTAACTCAGCATGAAAAAGTAAGACTCCCATCAGGCAATATAATGATAGGAATCATTCCGGACAGCATTAACAATTGTCTTAGAGAAGCAAAGAAACAAGAGAATCGCAATTGATGACAAAGAGAACGCTAAAGTAGACGTGATGAAACAAGGAACTAATAGGGAAAGCACATAACCTGTAAGAATAACAAATGAGTCAAGGAGCTTCCTATCCCCAGCAGGGGGTGTCCCGATAAACGGGATGATTTCCCACCAGGAAATATCCCATTATTGGCACCATACACCTCTCTTGCTGGGGCCGATAATCCTAGCAGAAGAGAGAGGCACTTAACATACTAAAAGACCAATCAATTGTACCAGAGCATTTGTTGTGTGTTTATCTGGCGTTTTAAAGATTGATCTTGTTCACTAACTAGAGCAATTATTTGCAATTATTAATAATTGCTCCACTGTATGTGCAGCTTTAGAGTGGATGATTGGCTGACAAAGCAGCTACACAGAGTTAATCCTCTACCCTATTTCTAGGCAGGTATACAGGCACCACTACTATATCATTAATTGCAGTGTTAGTACACTGATGCAAAGCTCTATCAAATATAGAGCTATTTGGGATAGGAACTAGAACGGCATAGTAATGTAAGCATTAACAGTGTTTCAAAATGTAGTCAGTTACACTGGCCCGACTGTAACTGACGTCATCCTTTATATAAAAGGCTGCCCCCTAGCGATGGTAATTAGGAGCAGCCCAGAAGAAGAAAAAGGAGCCTGTCCCCGCCGTGTCAAGCACCAAAGAGCCAGAGGACCAGAACAACGGGGATTCCACTGCAAGCAACTTGTAAAAAATAATAAATCATGAATAATACACAAAGTTTACGATGAAATGCGTAGATGATAAATCGGTTCCATGAAAAAATTGTAGGTGATAGACCATAATGGAGGTTTTATGAATTTTAGAGGTTATGCTGCCCTAATGGGATAGAAACAGAAAGGTGACTCCTGAGAGGCTTAAGAGATGTTGTTTTCATTCTTTGCTTTTAATATGTTGATAGAGAAAGTGCCGTTCAGAACCTCTGACAGTTATTTTAACATTCTTATGTTGAATACCTATAATATACTAGCAATATGGTTTATGAATAAAAGAAATATGTGATTGACCTTGAATGAATATATGTTGCAGACATCACCCACCAGATATATACCAACATCCATTACTTCTCCATTTACCTTGAGAAAGATAAGTGTCAAAACGCGCAGGGGGTGGGAGACAAACAGCAGCAGGTGGACCTTAGTTGATGGGGAATCATCAGACTAACTCAGGAGATTTAGGCACTTTTATAATCGGAGCTATACCACCTTGAGTCAGTAAACACCACCTTTAATGTTTTATAATAGAAAAACACAGGAGCCTGTGAAGTCTTTTATGCGCAAAGGTTTTATTATACATATATACTAATAGGAGAAGCAGGTAATATAGAAATACTGGTTGTGCATTTTATACACAATTTGCCCTGTTTCTGTTTCTTCCTTGAACATTTAAAAAGAAAAATAGGAAAAAAGGGCAAAAAATGTTGAATTTGAAAAGGAGGAGCGGCTTAGTGGGTGCCACTAAATGGGCGTGGCTTTGTGGCCATGTGAGGCAGACTGACATAGAGGAAGATTGTAATGGCCTGTGCTGCAATAGGG
The DNA here is from genome assembly GCA_011038615.1 of Limnodynastes dumerilii. Classification (NCBI taxonomy): domain Eukaryota; kingdom Metazoa; phylum Chordata; class Amphibia; order Anura; family Limnodynastidae; genus Limnodynastes; species Limnodynastes dumerilii. Next base: position 11,126 of record WWET01009234.1, read on the forward strand.
AAGCAGGTGGGGAATGGTGAATGGGTCACAACAAATTTAACGGTGCTTTTCCACTGACACAAGCTCTGGTCCATTGTGTAAAGCGCTCTACTATTGCTATTAGATCTGTACCTTCAAAATAAAACTACTATTTTAATGTGTGAAAGAAGTCACTTATAAAACAACTAAAAAAATTATATTAAAAACAGGACTTATTACAGCCAATAACCAATGCATTTCCTTAAGGTAGAATTTTTACTATTTTCAAATCTACATTTTAAACTTCCTGCTTTCACAGAGAACGTTACTGGACGTCTTAGATGTTATTAGTATTGTCATTTTACAGATTTTTTTTTCATATTAAGTAGCTCTTTACAATTTTAAACAGTCCTTCAATCTCTGCCACATTACAGTCTAATTCCCTAACATACCTACACTAGGCTTGGGGTAATTTTCATTTTATGTGGGGTATACTGTGAGTCTGAGATTGGCATATGTGTGCCATGCCCAGAGCCCTAATACATACCTCACAAATGTCCCAATTCCAGTAGTCCCGATTGCCCTCCAGTTTGTCCCTATAAGTGAGCTACACTGAAGGCAGAGTTTCATTTTTTGTATTTTTAAATAACTTTTTTTAATTTTTGTCCCGTGTGGAATGACAATATGGGCAGGACAGGAGCAGAGCTTGGACAGGATGGGGCGGAGCTTATTTGTTCATTTCTGGGCTCCAAAATGTTGGGAGGTATGTTAATATACCCCACATGTATTACATGCATTGGAAACCCCCCTTTCATAATCCTGTGTTTGCCACTGCCTTTCTTGGTATGATTTGTTACAAAGGCAATGGGCTATTTTAGTTGCTCTTCTCTGCACAGTCTCCAATGTATTTATGTCTTTCTGGAGATATGGCCTCCAGAACTGAACACAGTATTCTAGGTGAGGGCGTAACAATGACTTATAAAGGGGCATCACTACTTTTCTCTTTCTGCTACTAACTCCTCTCTCTATGCAACCAAGCATCTGACTTGCCTTTCTCATTGCTTTGTTACATTAATTGGCTACCTTTAAGTCACTGGAAATAATGACTCCTAGATCCCTTTCCTCCTCGGTAGATTCACCTGTGCTCAGTGTGTAGCTGTCCTCTCCTGAACTATGGAAACTATGCACTTTAATAGACATTTCACCTGTGCTCAGTGTGTAGCTGTCCTCTCCTGAACTATGGAAACTATGCACTTTAATAGACATTTCACCTGTGCTCAGTGTGTAGCTGTCCTCTCCTGAACTATGGAAACTATGCACTTTAATAGACATTTCACCTGTGCTCAGTGTGTAGCTGTCCTCTCCTGAACTATGGAAACTATGCACTTTAATAGACATTTCACCTGTGCTCAGTGTGTAGCTGTCCTCTCCTGAACTATGGAAACTATGCACTTTAATAGACATTTCACCTGTGCTCAGTGTGTAGCTGTCCTCTCCTGAACTATGGAAACTATGCACTTTAATAGACATTTCACCTGTGCTCAGTGTGTAGCTGTCCTCTCCTGAACTATGGAAACTATGCACTTTAATAGACATTTCACCTGTGCTCAGTGTGTAGCTGTCCTCTCCTGAACTATGGAAACTATGCACTTTAATAGACATTTCACCTGTGCTCAGTGTGTAGCTGTCCTCTCCTGAACTATGGAAACTATGCACTTTAATAGACATTTCACCTGTGCTCAGTGTGTAGCTGTCCTCTCCTGAACTATGGAAACTATGCACTTTAATAGACATTTCACCTGTGCTCAGTGTGTAGCTGTCCTCTCCTGAACTATGGAAACTATGCACTTTAATAGACATTTCACCTGTGCTCAGTGTGTAGCTGTCCTCTCCTGAACTATGGAAACTATGCACTTTAATAGACATTTCACCTGTGCTCAGTGTGTAGCTGTCCTCTCCTGAACTATGGAAACTATGCACTTTAATAGACATTTCACCTGTGCTCAGTGTGTAGCTGTCCTCTCCTGAACTATGGAAACTATGCACTTTAATAGACATTTCACCTGTGCTCAGTGTGTAGCTGTCCTCTCCTGAACTATGGAAACTATGCACTTTAATAGACATTTCACCTGTGCTCAGTGTGTAGCTGTCCTCTCCTGAACTATGGAAACTATGCACTTTAATAGACATTTCACCTGTGCTCAGTGTGTAGCTGTCCTCTCCTGAACTATGGAAACTATGCACTTTAATAGACATTTCACCTGTGCTCAGTGTGTAGCTGTCCTCTCCTGAACTATGGAAACTATGCACTTTAATAGACATTTCACCTGTGCTCAGTGTGTAGCTGTCCTCTCCTGAACTATGGAAACTATGCACTTTAATAGACATTTCACCTGTGCTCAGTGTGTAGCTGTCCTCTCCTGAACTATGGAAACTATGCACTTTAATAGACATTTCACCTGTGCTCAGTGTGTAGCTGTCCTCTCCTGAACTATGGAAACTATGCACTTTAATAGACATTTCACCTGTGCTCAGTGTGTAGCTGTCCTCTCCTGAACTATGGAAACTATGCACTTTAATAGACATTTCACCTGTGCTCAGTGTGTAGCTGTCCTCTCCTGAACTATGGAAACTATGCACTTTAATAGACATTTCACCTGTGCTCAGTGTGTAGCTGTCCTCTCCTGAACTATGGAAACTATGCACTTTAATAGACATTTCACCTGTGCTCAGTGTGTAGCTGTCCTCTCCTGAACTATGGAAACTATGCACTTTAATAGACATTTCACCTGTGCTCAGTGTGTAGCTGTCCTCTCCTGAACTATGGAAACTATGCACTTTAATAGACATTTCACCTGTGCTCAGTGTGTAGCTGTCCTCTCCTGAACTATGGAAACTATGCACTTTAATAGACATTTCACCTGTGCTCAGTGTGTAGCTGTCCTCTCCTGAACTATGGAAACTATGCACTTTAATAGACATTTCACCTGTGCTCAGTGTGTAGCTGTCCTCTCCTGAACTATGGAAACTATGCACTTTAATAGACATTTCACCTGTGCTCAGTGTGTAGCTGTCCTCTCCTGAACTATGGAAACTATGCACTTTAATAGACATTTCACCTGTGCTCAGTGTGTAGCTGTCCTCTCCTGAACTATGGAAACTATGCACTTTAATAGACATTTCACCTGTGCTCAGTGTGTAGCTGTCCTCTCCTGAACTATGGAAACTATGCACTTTAATAGACATTTCACCTGTGCTCAGTGTGTAGCTGTCCTCTCCTGAACTATGGAAACTATGCACTTTAATAGACATTTCACCTGTGCTCAGTGTGTAGCTGTCCTCTCCTGAACTATGGAAACTATGCACTTTAATAGACATTTCACCTGTGCTCAGTGTGTAGCTGTCCTCTCCTGAACTATGGAAACTATGCACTTTAATAGACATTTCACCTGTGCTCAGTGTGTAGCTGTCCTCTCCTGAACTATGGAAACTATGCACTTTAATAGACATTTCACCTGTGCTCAGTGTGTAGCTGTCCTCTCCTGAACTATGGAAACTATGCACTTTAATAGACATTTCACCTGTGCTCAGTGTGTAGCTGTCCTCTCCTGAACTATGGAAACTATGCACTTTAATAGACATTTCACCTGTGCTCAGTGTGTAGCTGTCCTCTCCTGAACTATGGAAACTATGCACTTTAATAGACATTTCACCTGTGCTCAGTGTGTAGCTGTCCTCTCCTGAACAACGGAAACTATGCAGTCGTTTAATACGTTGTGATTTTTCTTATAAGATTTTTGTGCCAATTTTTGGTATATTCAGGGTAGAAATAAAGTAGAAAAGAATTAAAAACAAGTATTGCTATTATCATGTTTATTATCATTATTTTACATGCATGCTACTTTACAGAAATTTTAATTGAACGCTGTTTAACATATTTTAATTGTTTATATATACTATAAATATATAATGTTTTTTTTCTTCAAATACAGTGCTTCTGTATAATTTCCATTTGTTCATTTGAACTATCCTGAGGTTGTTGGGCTCTTTATTTAAGACTCAGCCAAGAGCACCAACTATGGGATCCTCGGCACCAGAGAATGAAGCTCACTTTACACTTTAGATAACTGTGCACTGAATATTTTTTATGGCTGTGGTTAATGATTGTTGCAGTTTTGTGAAGCTATATAGACAAAGTCTCCCTTGTATCTTGGACTTTGCCACATAATTATCTTATTTTTTATTTCCAGTAACTTTCTGTTTTATGACATGTGTGATCTGGACACCTGTGTTGTCCTTCATTAAATACCTAATGTTAATGGAATGGTATCTGATTATACAGCTGGTTACGAGCTCTGGATAAAGGCCTCTTTCAGGGTAGATGATGATTAGGTGACATGCGATGAGTCTGAAAAGTACATGTGTCATCTCCATACTTGTATCCATGTCTGCACATTAGCTGCATTCTGGGTGATGAGCTCAAAAATGACATTTAATCAGAGACAGAAACACTTACATGTAACACTGTGCCAACAGCACCTTACACAAGTGTCACAATCTGTAACAAACACATCTGTAATAAACAAGTCCTGGGGGCCGCAGTTATTGCAGTGACAGCTGCCTGTGGCTCAAGGGCAACCTGTTGCTGATGACTGATCTACAATATAGAGAGCTGGACACAAGTATGGAAGTTGGAAGCAAAACAGGGATATATTATGTAACGTCAGACACAGTTCTCCTTCCTTTCTAGAAAGAGCAGACCAAGGGGACTATTTACATGATGTGGATGTTTTACACAGCACAGAGACACTCACACATACACAGAAGAGAAGAAGTCTAAAGTTCCTGACGGAAGGAGGAGCCGTATGATTAACAATAAGACTGAAATCCTAAAATATTATTGAGGATCATGTGGACAAGAGATAAGGGGCCAGATTTACTAAAGGCGATTTTTCGCCAGAGTTCACTTGAATTTACCCAGGGGCCTTCTAAGACGTGAAGGGGCCCTTGTGCAGGATTTGTACATGGCCCCCCTCCCCCACCAGACAGGACTGTCCCGATTCGCGGACCTAAAAAGAGGTGGGCCTATATTAGCTGTAAGCCCCGCCCATTTTCTGGCCCGCGAATAGGGACAGTCCCACCGCAAGAGAAGGGGAGCTTATTCAGCATCTATTTCTTCCCTCCAGAAGATCTTAGAGGGAAGAAATAGATGCCGAATGGCCGCCCTTCCCCTACTAACCCTGGGTGCAGGATGAATGCCACAGGGCCCCCTGTTCTGAGGGGCCCGTGTGCACTGCACACCCTGCACCCATTATAGATATGACTATGCACTGCACACCCTGCACACATTATACATACACCTATGCACTGCACACCCTGCACACATTATACATACACCTATGCACTGCACACCCTGCACACATTATACATACACCTATGCACTGCACACCCTGCACACATTATACATACACCTATGCACTGCACACCCTGCACACATTATACATACACCTATGCACTGCACACCCTGCACACATTATACATACACCTATGCACTGCACACCCTGCACACATTATACATACACCTATGCACTGCACACCCTGCACACATTATACATACACCTATGCACTGCACACCCTGCACACATTATACATACACCTATGCACTGCACACCCTGCACACATTATACATACACCTATGCACTGCACACCCTGCACACATTATACATACACCTATGCACTGCACACCCTGCACACATTATACATACACCTATGCACTGCACACCCTGCACACATTATACATACACCTATGCACTGCACACCCTGCACACATTATACATACACCTATGCACTGCACACCCTGCACACATTATACATACACCTATGCACTGCACACCCTGCACACATTATACATACACCTATGCACTGCACACCCTGCACACATTATACATACACCTATGCACTGCACACCCTGCACACATTATACATACACCTATGCACTGCACACCCTGCACCCATTATAGATACGCCTATGGATTTACCGTTGATTTTAAAATCGCTGTATTTACTAATGCAAAGTCAGGGCAAAATCATCAGAGATGATGAAGTTTCAAAAATTGCCGTTGATAAAACTCGTCATTAAATACATAGGAATTGCTGGATTTACAAAGGGCACTGTTTCAAAATCACTGTTAAATAGGGCCAAAATCACCAGAGATAAAAAAGAGTTGCTTCTCACAGGCGACTTTACACACATCGCTGGCAATTGGTCAGCTATTAAGGAGTGAGGTAATAAAAATGGCGTCACAAGCTGTAAGCAGCTGATGCTACTTGTTATTATTATTAAAATGGCCTGTATTGGGAACATGCAGCATACAACCTTTGTAATGTGTGCCTTGCACATCACAATAAAAAAAAAATTAATTTCAATACCTTAGTAATAATAAAAATCTCAGCCACGGTTTGCTATTAACCCTTAACATGCTGCAGCATATGATACTAGAAGGTAAAGCATGCCCATATATTGCAGGGCATGCTGCAACTTATAGTTTCATAAGCAGCAGCATGCCAAGGGTTTAGTGTATGCTGCCACAGCCATAATGGACAACCTTACAGTAAAAAGTTCACGATATAGAAAAAACATTGAATTAAGCTACCCGTTACACACAAAAAACATGTACATGGCCCCGATCACAATAAATAAATAATGAATAAGCCCAGATTAAAATAATCAAATATTATGCCCCAAAAATCATAAACAAATAAATAATATGGCCCAATACATTAATAAATAAAACACTTGCTCCGATCCATAAATAAAAAAAAAAACATATCCACAATCCGTACAAAAGTAATATACTTGTCCCGATCCTTTAATAATTCATTCTATAAGCACCAACATGCCCAACAGGTCATCTGATTTGAACACAAACTCTGGCGATGTTACTAGAAACCACTTTATACATAGGACAACATGTAAACGACAGCGATTTTAGGCAAATATTACTGCTATTTAACTCACTGCAAATCCCCACTTAGTAAATACAGCAATTTTGGAGTAAAAATTGCCGGAGTTAGACGGCGATGATTGGCGATTTATATCGCCAGAGAAAATTTCCCCTTAGTAAATCTGGCCCAAGCTCTTCTGAACAACCCGGAGAAACTGAGAGAAATAGCAAATGAAATAACTGACATCCCCACTGCTGTGACTTACTATTTAAAAACACATGTAAAGATTATTTATTATAATGTAAAGATTATATATACAGTATTATATATTACAGATAATATAAAAGACTTGTAAGGAAACACACAGGTACAAACATAATCCAATCCATTGACCTTTCCACATTCTGCAGGGTCTAAGGGCCGGATCCAGAACTACGTCCGTCTTCCATAGACGGACGTAATTCAATGAACAATAGCTACTGCGCATGCGTAGTATCGTTTCGTACTATCATATATAGTATCGTAGTATCGCTTCGATACGTAGATTGCGTATATGCGGTCTTTTAGACTGCATATACGCAATCTACGTATCCAAACGATATGCAAATTATGTACAATAGCTACTGCGCATGCGCAGTAGCTTTTGTTCATTGAATTACGTCCGTCTATGGAAGACGGACGTAGTTCTGGATCCGGCCCTTAGACCCTGCAGAATGTGGAAAGGTCAATGGATTGGATTATGTTTGTACCTGTGTGTTTCCTTACAAGTCTTTTATATTATCTGTAATATATAATACTGTATATATAATCTTTACATTATAATAAATAATCTTTACATGTGTTTTTAAATAGTAAGTCACAGCAGTGGGGATGTCAGTTATTTCATTTGCTATTTCTCTCAGTTTCTCCGGGTTGTTCAGAAGAGCTTGGGCCAGATTTACTAAGGGGAAATTTTCTCTGGCGATATAAATCGCCAATCATCGCCGTCTAACTCCAGCAATTTTTACTCCAAAATTGCTGTATTTACTAAGTGGGGATTTGCAGTGAGTTAAATAGCAGTAATATTTGCCTAAAATCGCTGTCGTTTACATGTTGTCCTATGTATAAAGTGGTTTCTAGTAACATCGCCAGAGTTTGTGTTCAAATCAGATGACCTGTTGGGCATGTTGGTGCTTATAGAATGAATTATTAAAGGATCGGGACAAGTATATTACTTTTGTACGGATTGTGGATATGTTTTTTTTTTTATTTATGGATCGGAGCAAGTGTTTTATTTATTAATGTATTGGGCCATATTATTTATTTGTTTATGATTTTTGGGGCATAATATTTGATTATTTTAATCTGGGCTAATTCATTATTTCTTTATTGTGATCGGGGCCATGTACATGTTTTTTGTGTGTAACGGGTAGCTTAATTCATTTTTTTCTATATCGTGAACTTTTTACTGTAAGGTTGTCCATTATGGCTGTGGCAGCATACACTAAACCCTTGGCATGCTGCTGCTTATGAAACTATAAGTTGCAGCATGCCCTGCAATATATGGGCATGCTTTACCTTCTAGTATCATATGCTGCAGCATGTTAAGGGTTAATAGCAAACCGTGGCTGAGATTTTTATTATTACTAAGGTATTGAAATTAATTTTTTTTTTATTGTGATGTGCAAGGCACACATTACAAAGGTTGTATGCTGCATGTTCCCAATACAGGCCATTTTAATAATAATAACAAGTAGCATCAGCTTACTACTGATGAGAAAAAATATTCAGATATTAGGATGGTTGCTAATCCAGGACAAAAACCAATATACACGGCTTGTCTGACTCTCGCTCCAGTCCTGGAGGCAGACCTTGAAGCAGAATTCATCTGTAGATTAGAGGTTCCAGACTACAAGACTATGATAGAGAGACACATAAGACCTTCACAAAAGATTAATGGTGAGTATAACTTGTGTATAACCTCATACCAGGTTTTCCATATACGTAAGTACAGTACAAATCTCCATGACACAGTTTTGGTAAGCGTGACATTAGAAAGATAAATATTCATAGATTAGCATTGTTGTAAACCATTTATTCCTCTGTTCTACATGGTTTTTGTACACTAAACTGTTCTCCAAATAAAGAGATTTAAAAAAAGAAAGAAAAATATTGAATAGTGAGCAGACATTTGAACACAAAGGGCCTGTTACAGGGTATCTGGTTGTTATGTCCACAGTCAGAATGTCGTCAGTTGAGTATTATGCTACTATTACATATATGTTATTACATTTCTAAAGTTTTTGTCTGCATTACATTAAGTTTACAGATGATACAAATGAATACTAACATAATACTCAACTGTCAATATATTGACCTCTCAACAATTTATACCAAACCCTGTTAAAGCACTTTAAGTAAATAATGATTCTCTTAAAATCAAGGAGAAGAGGAGAACAGCTCTAGATCCCTGCAGAAGAGAAGTCTTTTGCGTAAGTTCTAAAGCTTCAGAGTCCCAGCAATAAGTGCAGGATTATTCCACTGTTATGTATAGTCATAAATAAAAATATCCCTCTGATTTATCTGGGGTGTTACTATAGCTGGTTACCACTGGTAAAGGTGGGGGTGCTTTATTTAAATTGTTATTTAATGCCTTTAATGGCATGATCGTTACTCAAGATAAAACAATGGTCGTCGAATGTTCTCATATGATACTGCTTTCACATCCCCACCCTTGAAAAACCCAGGATTTTCTTTGGCGAATTGCCGTGTCAAAAGAAAAGCAGCGTTATAAGTCCACACAAACCTATGAAATTCCTTTTTACATGTGCCATGAATTTCCCGGGACTGCCCTGGCAAGGAACTGTCAATCAGCCTAAAGAGGAGCTCTTATTGGCTGATAAATAAAAAAAGCACCTGAGAGGAGACAGGTTGCATTTTTAAGTACTTGTAGGTCTCCTTTCTGGTCCATCTGACCAGAAAGGGGACTTGAAATTATTAAATTCATGGCAGCAAATAATGGAACTGCAGGCAAATGGACCAGAGAGAAGACCTACAAGTACTTAAAAATGCAGCCTGTCGTCTTTCCTTGCGTGCGGCTCCCGGCTACAGATTTCTTTACTTTTGCCATAGCAATAGTAAGGAAATTTGTCCAATCAGGTGTCGTTGCAAAGGATCTGTATTAAAGAACAACACAGGACCTTTCACATTGCCACCTCACTCATGTGCGGCCCGGAAAAAACCCTTCTTTTTCCCCGGGTCTGAATCCCAGGTCATTAGACACAGGTCACCCAAAAAGAGACGTTTCACATCACCACCAAAACCCGGTTATTTGGTGGTGATTTGAAAGGGGTTTAAGATATAATGTCTCGGCCGTCTTCATCATCCTGGAATTAGACATGTTCTGTTGTGGTAAAACTGATTCAGCTCAAATTGTAACAATTCCACAACTATTTCAGTCTCCATTGGATCATTTTTGGGAACATACTCATAGGTTCAGATTTACTTTGCGGGAAAGAAAAAGTGGAGATGTTGCCCATAGCAACCAATCAGATTCTAGCTGATATTGTTTAGTATGTAATAAGTAAAAGGAGCTAGAATCTGATTGGTTGCTATGTACAACAACTCCACTTTTCCTTTCCCACAACTTAGTAAATCTGACCCTTAATGTAATGGAGTACGTTAATCCACCCTGTCTCTCCCTGGTAAGTGCTAATTCCATAGCACGTGGTCTCAGCAGTGCTGGTGCTAATTTGGGGCAGTCAGCTGAGAGTTTCCTCTTGGAGAATTATTAGCATGGAGGCAAAGGTGCAAGAAGGGGTTAGACAAAAGGACAGGAACCAGGCTGGATGGGGGTGCAGACCTGTGCTGGAGCCAATCTAAAAATGTTTAAGATTTTAGGATTTTTTTGTATTTCACTGCACTTTATTGCTGTTTCATTGCCAATAAGTCAGTTGACCAAAAGCAATAGTCTTAATTACCTTTAGGTTCAACATAGTGACAGAAAGAAAGACTCATAGTCTGTTGCCAAGAGTGTCTCTCATTGGTTGGTAAGGGTGGTAGAGCTATAGTAGGTGTGCCCATCACTGTGCCTTCACCTGGAACAAGCTCTGTCCCAGAATTCTATGGAGAGATCCCAACAGGTTGTACAAACACCTGAAACGTCTCTTAGCAGGACTGTAACTACTGTTACATAATAGATTGCTCTAAAACTCTGTATAATATATATATATTTATTTTTAAACAGAAAAGGCAGGATATGCGCCAAGTTGACGAATGATCCTTTGTTCAGTAATTTATATAGAGGATGTCATCTGGACTTGTTTAGTGTTTATGATATCTAGTAATATTGAGTCTTCAAGTTGGGCTCAGGTGATGATGAAAAATAATAATGGCGGAGAAAGAAAAAAAAAAATATATGTCTAAATGTAGATGTTTCAGGGATAATTATAACACCCAAAATTGTGCAAACATGCAGAAATTATATATAATAAATAATAAACCCTGCACCACTGAGTATTCCGGTAAAAATAAATATAGTAAATGGTAAGAAATTAGATAAAATGATCAATGAAAAACGTACCAAAAACAAGGGGGGATTGCTTTTCAGGTAATGTACAAATTCACAGAGCTTTTTACAGTGTCTCTAACTGTTTTAACGAGAAAATGTAAAACACGCCCAGACCATAGCGTATTATTTCACAAAAAAGAATTTTACTATCACACACAACTTTAAAATGGCATGCGTACCAAAGATAAAATAATCACAATCATTGGAAATTAAATTTGCTTATAGCTTATCTGCCATTCCTTCGTTTCCCAAGTCAGAAGCAGCTCCCTCGGTGCCTGCGGCTGATCCACTCAGACACGTGGGTATGATGAGGCACGAACTCCGGCTTTTTAGATATACTTCAGGCTGCTGCAATATTATAAAGAGATTTCCTTCCTATTTAACTTACGCGTTTCGTCTCGGCACATTAAACCTCTAGCGACTTTATCAGGGATGTAGGAAATGGTA
>WWET01009236.1:11479-23277 GCA_011038615.1 Limnodynastes dumerilii
GAATGGGTGTACCACAGTATGAGAACATATACATATGGCATTCATGACCTTTTCCACTGGGCAAAATCAAGATGCAATGCATAGGACTGTTCATCTGTTAAAAAAACGGTAAGTAAAATTTGGAGAAATTATATTCATTCATATTGTTAAACAATTTAAACAACATTATAAAAGTATCATACATTCACAAAAATGAACTTTAATTCCAGTTTTTCAGTTCAATTTCAGTTGGCAGGATTTCAAAACATTATTGAAAAGAAAACTATCACATAAAGCAGCACATGCCAAAAAAACAGGAGCAGGCCCTGTGATATTGTCCGAACTGGCCCTATTTGCATTGGCCCTAAATGATATGGAGGAACTGGCACTAAGGGCTGTTTCAGAGGCTGAAATAAGTGGTGTAGGAGACCAGGGGCCAGATTTACTAAGCTGCGGGTTTATAAAAGTGGAGATGTTGCCCATAGCAACAGATCAGATTCTAGCTCTCACTTTCCTATTACATACTCTGTGGCGTACACAGGGAGGGTTTCTGGTTGCCCAGAAATCCACCCCCTGCACAGAAAATTTGGAAAAGGTGGCGTGGCTTCATGGGTGCCATGAAAGGGGTGTGGTTTCACGGCTATATGGGCAGACTGACATAGAGAAAGATGGTAATGGCCTGTGCTGCAATAGGGAAGCAGGTGGGGGATGGTGAATGGGTCACAACACATTAAACCGTGCTTATTCACTGACACAAGCTCTAGTCTATTGTGTAATGTGCTCTACTATTGCTATTAGATGTGTACCTGCAAAATAAAACTATTAAAACTACACTGGAGTTTTCTTTAACTTAATATTTTAATTTTTGCCCTGTGCGGTATGACAGTGGGGGTGGATGGGAGAAGAACTTGGGCAGGACAGGGTGGAGCTTATTTATCCCGTTATCAGGCTCTAAAATGTTGGGAGGTATGCTAATATACCCCACATGTAGTACACGCAGTGGAAACCCTTCCTTTCAAAATCCTACGTTTGCCGCTGATACTAGAGAATGTCAGTTAGAATCTGATTGGTTGCTATGGGCAACATCTCCACTTTTCCAAACCCGCAGCTTAGTACTGTAAATCTGGCCCCAGGACACCATGGAAGGCCCACCTGGTAATGAATGAATAAAAGAATAAAATGTGTAGGGCGCTAAAAAATTGAGGATAATAGGGAGACCAAGCCAGAGGGGGATATCAATAGTAAGAGAAATCAAATAAAAGTGGACCAAAGGTCAGACGGTCTAATAGACAATAGAAGTATTGTATATAAATAACATTAAAATGATTAAATCGGCTTCCGGTTCCGGTGGCAATGTGGTGAGCCGCGAGCACCAGGAGCTCCGTTGCATCAGCGGCTACATCTCCTGCACCCGCGGCTACTGATGCCCAGAAACCATACCCAGCGCTCCACAGGCTCCCCTGGCCCTGAATGAAGCGGCACTCTGCCCCTGTGATGGCGCCCAAACCACCGAAGACCAAGCCAGATAGAGCTGTGCAGGGAGGCAATATGGCCGCCGGCAGCTCATCACCGCCAGTGCAGGCAACGATTCATCATGCAGAGGAGCTGGGTAAGCGCTACACTGCATCTCAGCGCTCACAGCCAGACCCCATGCCAGATCCCTGCAGTGCATCCCCCCAACCTGCATCTGCCACCCCCATTACTTACAATGATGTAGTGCAGGCAATTCAAGCTACAATGGCCCCTATGCTGCAGGAACAATCAGAAAAATTCCAGCAGTCTCTGCAGGAGTTGAAAGCACAATTTGCAGACATGCAGCACAGGCTTACTACCACAGAGCAAGTGGCAGGGGGTGCTTTTCAAGATGTTCAAGAGCTAAAGCTCACTGTAGCTGATATGTCAAAGAAGCAGCTGAGTATGTGGAATAAATTAGATGACCTGGAGAATCGCTCCAGGCATAACAACCTGAGGCTGGTGTGACTCCCTGAGGTAATAAAGAGGCAAGCCTTATTGGACTATAACAAAGACTTTACCGCCTCTCCTTGGCGTTGCTGCTGAGTGTGCGGACATGATTGTAGAACGTGCTCACCGAATGGGGCCCCCAAGAGAATATATGCGTAGCAGACCACGGGCTGTTATTTTCCGGTGCTTAAATTTTGTCCACAAGGATCAAATTTGGTCTGCATATCCCAAACTTGACAAATTGATGTGGGAAGATTCTCGCCTCCGCTTGTTTCAAGATTATTTGGCGGAAGTTTCACGTGCCAGGAGGGAGTTCTCCCCTATCTGCTCCAGTCTCATCAAGAAGCAACGCAAGTTCATGTTGATGTATCCGGCACGCCTTCGAATATATGACAGAAAGGAACATAAAGATTTCGACACCCCAGCCGATGCCAAAGCATATCTGCAGGAGGAAGACCTTAGCCGTGGGGCTCATCCCTGAAGACCCGAGGAGATGTTTTGATTGGGGAAGGTATCTAGACCCACGCCCTGCTCTTCTTTTTCGGCCGGAAATACTTACCTGAAATGGCTCCACGGATACTTACCGATTCAGCTGCATTGTATCTATTATAACCGCCTCAAGACTACTGCATTAGCGGAACTGCTGGACTCTTTTATCCCTTCATCGAGTCATGAGGCACAGGTCTTTATATTTGCTAAATGTTGATACAGGAAGGCCGCAGGACGATTGTGTTTATTGTTTGCGGGACTTGCTAAGGGACGTCTTGTCAGAATTAGCTGATAGCTCCGTATCCTGCTCTACCAGTGTCCCTTCCCCTCTCCCCACTCCCCTTCCTCCCCAGCTCATCCGCTCTTGCCCTACCCCCATAGTCAGTCGCACGCACATTATGGTTACCTTATTACCCACTGTCTTTCGCAGGATAGCCGCCGATGTTAGGAGAATATAGCTATACTGAAAATGTATATTAGATTGTTGCCCGGAAGCCCACTTGGGTGCAATCGCCGTAGTTGGAACATGGTTTCCAACTTTAAGTTACTGTTGTTATTTTCGCTTATGTTTTGTTTTTTGTTTTACATGATGGTTTATGTTTATGCTGTTTATGCTGTTTATACATATGTTGATCTGGTTGGGAACTCTCGTACAGCAGGTTTAGTTTGGCCCTATTCATACAGGAGGTACATGCTTTGCTCTATTTCCCCTAAGTATTTGATATATGTCTAATATTAAAATCTGTACGTGGAATGTTGGAGGCATTCACTCGCCGATTAAACGGAAAAAACTACTTCTCTATCTTAAAAAGCTTAAAATTGATGTAGCGCTATTGCAGGAAACGTACCTGCTCCCCCCTGAAATGCAAAAACTTTCCCAAATGGGTTATAAACTAGTGTCGTCAGCATTGTATACATCGAAATCTAGAGGAGTGGCGTTGCTAGCTGCAACTACTCTGTTGGTAGAGGTACACTCTGATCAGGTGGACCCTGCGGGCAGGTACACTATAACGGAAGTCTCCTTGGGGGGCTCCAAATATCACATATGCAATGTGTACGCCCCTAATAGCTATGACAAAGTGTTCTTTCAAGCCCTACTCACCAAACTGCTCCCTATTTGCGGCTCTAAGCTTATAGTGGGTGGAGACTTTAATCTGGTGGCCTCCCCCACCTTGGACAGACAAGCCCCCAGTCATCCTAGGAGTAGACTTCCTAAATTAAATATAACTTACCTCTCTAACCAGCTACGGCTCCTGGATATATGGCGGACGCGACATCCTGTGGACCGCGAGTTCACCTGCCTATCCGCAGCACATGGCACTCTCTCCCGCCTAGATTATGTTCTGGTGGTGGACTCCTTACTCCCCAGGGTGGTGGATGCGGGTATAGAACCCATTTGCATCTCAGACCACGCTGTGGCGTGGGTAGTCTTTGCAAGTGGAACTGATAGAGGTACATTCCGGGCTTACTTAATGTGGACTATAAGATCTTTATGAAGATACTTGCCGAGCGACTCAAGAAAATATTACCTTACATTATACATAGGGACCAGACAGGCTTCATATGGGGCAGGCACCCTGTTTCCAACATCAGGAAGATTCTTAGTGTCATGCAGCATTTGAAGGGAGACGCAGGGGTGGGAGGTTTGGGTCTTTTGCTTTCTCTGGAGGCGGAGAAAGCCTTTGGCCTCGTCACATGGGACCATCTATGGAAGACCATGGACTCCTTTGGTTTTCCATCTAGTTTCTCGCGTCTCTTGAGGGCGTTGTACACAAATCCCCAAACTCAGGTGGCCAGTAATGGATATCTGTCCCCTTCATTTGTAATATAGAGAGGCACACGTCAGGGGTGCCCGCTCTCACCTCTGCTCTTTGCTCTAGCTCTAGAGCCCTTGGCAGTAGCTTTGAGGAATCATCCCAACATCTCTGGTATTAAGGTTCGAGAGGCGGAGGTCACCCTGGCCCTTTTTGCAGATGATATGCTGCTCTTCCTCCCGAATCCTTCGATCTTGGTCCCCTCAGTAGTAGAGGTCATCAAACAATTTGGTTCGTTTGCGGGCTACAGGATCAATTTGCAAAAGTCGGCGGTGCTCCCCTTGATAGGTAAGACCCCCACGCCAATGCTTCTACCAGTTATAAAACCCCTCACTAAAATATCTCAAACCATAAAGTATTTGGGCATTTGCATTCCCTCCACCCTAGCGCAACTGTATAAATGCAATTTTGTACCAGTTCTTCGTGAGCTCACTCAGAAATTGGAACACTGGAAAAATCTTCCGCTGTCTCTCTCTGGTCGGGTGGCTGTCATCAAGTCCATCATATTCCCCAAACTCTCATACCTTATTCAAATGCTTCCCATATCTATAAAAGCCCAAGACATTAATGTATATAATTCGTCCGTTAGCAGATTTATCTGGCAGGGGAAGAAACCTCGTATTTCTCGGCCAAGGGGAGGAGTGGGTCTCCCGGATATCCCATCTTTCACACAGTCAGTTTTCTTTAGATGCATGTTGGACTGGCTGCTACAGAGGGAGACATTCACTAATAAAACTTTAGAAGAAGCCTTGTTTCACCCATATGCACCAGCGGCATTACTGCTCTGCCCAAAGAAATTAATCCCTGCTGTACATTTTGATAATATCTTGTTCCAAGATGTATATGTGGCGTGGACCCGTATAAATCGTAATTATGGGCGTGACCCATACAGGTCCCCTTATGCCCCTTTATGGGGAAATCCTGCCTTTCTTCCCAGCCTTCAGATAGCTACTTATCTGGACTGGAGGGAAAAAGGTATCAGGGCTATAAATGATATCTTTGATCCAGGGGGGGTGATTTATACATTCCAGACTCTACAAACCAAATTTCACCTCTCCAATTCACACTTCTTCATGTACCTGCAGGCGCGACATTACGCGCAACATACATGGCCCACTCTGCTGGCCTCGGGTAGGTCAGATGGGCTGATGCAATTGATCCATTTCCTTAAATCCAATAAATATAAAACTCGTCACTTGCAACATGAGATGCTGACACTTAGGAGTGATCAATTATGGACATTAACGGCAGGGAAATGGAGAAAAGATATCCCATCAATCGATGAACTAGATCTCCTATTGCAAAATCACGAGAAGGTGATGCGTACCCTACACTCGGCGCAATTACAGGAGGTGCACCTAAAAATAGTACATAGGGCCTATGTCGCCCCGGCACAAAGGGCACATATGAGGAAAAGGCTGTTTTCTTTCATTGTATATGGTAATGTAGGAAAATTGCACGCTTTTGGAATAAGGTGCTACAATTCATTAACACCACTTTCTCCCTCTTCCTTTCTAGGGACCCGCTGGCGCTGTTGTGTGCCAATTTCAATTCCTGGGGCCCGCAGGAACGTCACCTGGTCCCTATACTTACTATGATTGTGACCTTGGCTAGAAAAGCTATTCTTAATCAATGGGTCTCCCCAATCCCCCTCCTTCTGAACACTGTAAAGAGTTTATTAATGCGTACTTTATACTAAGACAGGAAGGCAACTTTGCCTGATATAGAGAAAGGGGTGGAACGATTCTATAAAAAATGGGGTCCCTATGTTGAAACTCTGGAAACTAGTGTGCAGGACCAAATCCTTAACCTGTTTGAGCATACTGCCTGGTTCCTATATAGGCAACTAACCCCCACGGATATCTAATTGGAGAGGAACTTGCTCTCTCATATTGAATTTAAGACCCAATACCCATATAGAGTGAGTGTTGCCAGTGATAATATTGGGTTAGCGCTTGAATGTTAGAACTAAATGTTGATCTGCGTGTAACTTCTATGTAATGTATGCAATTGTTCGCATGTACGAAAAACCTGATTATCTTGTATGTTACTATTCAAACATATGTAACAGTTTGTTTGTTTATTTGTTTGTTTGATAAATAATGGAAAAACTCAATAAAATTGCGTTTGAAAAAAAAAAATGATTAAATCATGATTCACAAAATATTAAATCCAATAAAATATAATAATTCAATAAATAATTTAATAAAGTCCAATGAAAGTTCATAGATAATTCACTACGTAGCTCAAATAAATGTTCAGTCACATCTAAAGTTCTTATAGATGGTGTGAAGATTTCAGCAGTTCATTAAGTGGTGATGTGAATCCAGTACCAGTAGATCTCCTAAAGTCAGTGATGGCTCTTTCCCCTATGGACCCTCTTGAGGTAGATGGTGTCTCCTCTGGGAGTGGGGGGGAAATGGACAAAAAGTCTTGTTGAGGGGGGGTGTCGTGGGGGGGGGGGGGGGGGGGAACGGATGGAGCTCTCCCCCTAGTATGTAAAAAAGACTTCCAAGCCGGGGTTATCCACGTGCAGTCTCTCAGTCACTCGTGCCTCTCCTTCCGTTCCTGTCACATCCCGGGACTTCACCATCGTATACAGGTCCGGCTTGGAGGTCTTTTTTACATAGTAGGGGGAGTGCTCCATCCTTTCCCCTCCCCCCCACTCCCAGAGGAGACCACCTACCTCAAAAGGGTCCATAGGGGAAAGAACCATCACTGATTTTAGGAGATCTTCAAAAATTTTAGATGTGACTGAACATTTATTGAGCTATGTAGTGAATTATCTATGAACTTTCATTGGACTTTATTGAATTATTTATTGAATTATTATATTTTATTGGATTTTATATTTTGTGAATCAGGATTTGATTTTTAAAGAGGAATAGCACCATCTATTTATTATTCTAAGATTTGTATTCCTTTCTATTCCCCTTGTTTTTGAACCCTTAGTCTTTTTAATCATTTTAACTTAGTCTGTAATAATTTTAATGTTATTTATATACAATACTTCTATTGTCTATTAGACCGTCTGACCTTTGATCCACTTTTATTTGATTTCTATTACTATTGATATCCCCCTCTGGCTTGGTCTCCCTATTATCCTCCATTTTTTAGCGCCCTACACATTTTATTCTTTTATTTATTTATTACCATTTGCTTTTAGGGTGTTTAAGTGGTACCCCTGTGTTTTTGGGCTGCTCTTTTTAGTTTAGTTTAGAGGAGCGCCATCTTATCCACTATTTTTTCTTTATGGAAGGACCACCTGCCAGGCTTATGAATCCTGTGTCTGACGAGGAACCACATGTGTCAAAAGGTGAGTAATCACATGATAAAAATAAATCAAAAATGTTTGTTCGATTATTTTTACATAAAGATTGATCATTTAAAACATAAGCTTAGTCTGGTTTTAAATAAATTATAAGCCTTTTAATTTAAAAAAATATTTTTAAACATATTAAAGAACGAAGAATAATGTAGGATTGATTTAATTGTAAAGTGTTTGTATTACATAAAACATAAATACATTTCATTCTAACACTGTCACTTTCAATGATTGATAACCGCACAAGACTTAAGACACCGTTCTCCTACTAGCAGAGGTGCCAGAGGCGGTACAATGTGAAGAGGTAGTTCATCAAGATTTTGTGCCAGAGACACAACCAAGTACATCTGCTACTAGTGCAAGAAAGATAATTGATGAGATTACATCTCTTCACGAGAAACTTGATAACAATCAAAATATGTTTGAAAATCAAGAACAAGCTTTAAAAGCTATGCACGAGAAAATGATCCGACACCAACATTTTGTGGAAACTGAAATTGCAAAAAAAAAGAAAGCCAAGGGGCCACATTCAATTAGCGTCGCACCCACGTTATTTGCGGTGAGAAGCTAATCCCGCATATTTTTATTTGTGGAATTTTATGCACACCCCATAGAGGTGCCCATAAAAAGCTGCAAATTTTGCCTACCGTGATAGACGTAAAAGCACACCGCAAGCTTTTTCCCGTCTTCATGGAAAATTGATTCGGGCCAATAGTGTCTCAACATTTCTTGAAGAAGCTACCAAATATATGCAGAGGTGTAGCCCTGCAAAGGAGGATCAGCCATCCACATCCATGGCACAGCCAACAACATCCATTCCACAGCTGTCCACATCCTTGGGACATCAATCCACATCAAGGACACAACAAGCCAAAACAAGGGTACAGCTATCTACATAAAGGGATCAGAAATATAGTTCAAGCAAATAGCAACCACAAAAAGGGAGGCCAAAAAGAGGATCCAGGCCTGCAAAAAAAGGAGGCCTAAAAATTATGAGAAACAAATTGAAGCCAAAATAACCGCATATTTTTATTTTTTTTATTTTTTTTCAAAAGCATACCTTAATGACACCATGGGCAATGTTTGAGTTTATTCATGAAACTTTACTTACTCTTGTAAATGTTAAGCTACCTAAACATACAAAGTCAAATAAAAAGTAAATTACATTCACTAAATAGTTTTTTTGTTGTCCTAGGAAAAAAATAATTGCCTCACATACATATACTTAGAAGTTTAACTGACATTTACTCAGCAGTGTCCCTTTAATTATAAAATAATTTAATTTAAACAAAAAATAAAGTCTCGATAACATACCAAAGTTTTTAAGCCAGGCAAAAATTCACAACTTATGTATTTAAGCAATTATGTAACTGTGTAGCTTTATATCATTGTAATTGAACAAGAATGTGTTATTAAAATGTTACCAATAGTTGTCTATATACTTTGAAACATAGAAAAAACATTTCAGGTTGGATCCAAATGGGCTGTGCTTCCCCTCTGCCCGCTAAAGTGGGCAGGGGGAAGCATGCAAAGTGTACAGCGTGGGAGGGGGCTTCCACACTTATGTGGATCAGCGGTCGTACAGATCGCTGATCTGCACGATTGATTTTAGGCAGCCTTATGGCAGCTTAAGCTTAAACCCGCACGAGAGAGGGAAGTGACAGGGGGCGTTTACTCCCCTCTCTGTCTCAGACAGATAGACCCCTGAACGTATGGAAAGCGTGCAGGTGTCAGGATCCGGTCCTTCATTTTGGTTAATTTTTAACTTAAATCCTTTAATAAAATGAAACTTATTTTAAAAATAAACTTACATACGTCCAAAAATACAAAGTTACCTATGGACCTATATAAAGTCTGACTAGCCAACACACAGCAAAGAAGGACTTTGTAAGGCATCAAATAGCTTTGTAATTATTGATCATAACAAGTTAGAGGTGTGTTAGACCAGTTGATGGTGTTTGCTTACAACTATAACTTAAGGCTTGCTACGCATAACAAGGCACACAAGTGTTCAGGTTGCTATTTACGTGGACAAAACCCTATCTTAAATTTTGCTGGTGTCACTTGTGTTTATGATCACACTGCGTAACCAGGGATTTATTGTAAGTAACCACACACACCCTTACTGTACAATTTACAATCTGTGCAATGCTCATTTCCACGTTGTTACTAGCCCATACCAGTACGCACTCGTAACGAACTACGTATGTACCTGAAGATCACTGGTAACTTGTTACGTTGCGTAAGTTCATTACCAAGCATGCGCAGTACTAATACTTTAACTACTTATGCACTGTGAGGAACGTAAATAGCCTGTTGTTATTAAGTCTGGATCAGGCCCTTATCTCTTTCCTTCTCAGACAGGGCATGTGTTAGTGATAGAAGTGTGGGTATCATCAAGAACTTTGCTGCAGGGGCAATGAGGGAAGAAATATCAGTGGTGCACCATCTAATGGAAACTAGGTCATCTGCCCCATGGCAGAGTCCTGATCTGCTTCCTCTTTTTGGTGTGCAACTGAAGAGTTGAAGCTGGGGGTATTGGTATAGGAAGTTGTTGGGTGCTTAATGAAAATAGATGTTGTTACTTTAAGTTTCCAGAGGTTGACCCCCCCTCCCCCAACCTGCTATTATTGCCACCTACCTAAATGATGGGTGTGGGTCTGCGGTTAGAACGGCCCTTTTTTATACCAACCAGTTTTAAACTGGCTCTAAAAACGATTGCTTCTGTCTCACCGAGGAGACATATTTGATCATTCCCTGGATTAAGTTTCAGTGGCGAATGGTAAGTATTTATCTGACCCTAACCCTTATCCTAATCTTTACCCTAACCTTTCCTTTCCATTACTCTAACCCCAACCCTCTCCCTGCAGCCTGACCCTAAGACTCCCTTCCCCACAGCCTGAGCCTAAGACTCCCTTCCCCAAAGCCTGAGCCTACGACTGCCTTCCCAGCAGCTTAAGACTCCCTTCCCCACAGCCTGACCTTAAGACTCCATTCCCCCGCAGCCTAACCCTAAGATTCCCCTCCTCTCAGCCTTGCCCTAAGATTCCCTTGGTTGCAGCTTGACGCTAAGACTCCCCTCCTTGTAGCCTAACCCTAAGACTCCCCTACCCGCAGCCTAACCCTAAGACTCCACATAGACTCCCATTGTACACTCACCTGTCCGGTCCAGTGTCGTGGGCCTGCAGCAATGGTGTCAAAAGTAATGAATGGGTAAGAATGCTGAATTCGGTATATTCGGTATATTTACCCATTCATTAGTAAAACTTTCTAATCACTAATATTTACAAATATTTTTGACAGCTTTCGGGTGTCTGTATTTCGAAAATAGAATTTTCTTTGCGAGAATGCTTCCCCTTTATTATATAGTCAATCCAATTTCCTAATTTTTATTAATAAACCTATGCCTCTTTCTTAAATCCCATTCAGTTGTCCTTGTCATTGTTTCAGCATTAATATTGCGAGATGTGGGTGAGGGAATCAATTCTTTGATCATTTATGTTATCTTACAGCATGAAGATATCAATTTTCTTGACAGTTTACAATCACATATGTATCATTTCATAAATGTATTGTCCGTATGCTCTGTGTTTCTATGGAAAGGTCATGTAGCCTTAAACTTGTAACGTTCTGGTGGGAGTCCCTGCTATGATAGATGGCTTTCTGAAGTGGAGACAGCTGAAAGTTAACTTTCGGCTGTCTCTATTTTGAATAGCTACCATTTTAGATTTTTTTTAAGCAAGTAACCTCTATGGGTACTTTTAGTGTTAGGGGGAGGGTTAACACTAGGCTCTTTGGAAGGGAGGGTTAGGGCTGTGGAAGGGGAGGGTTATGGTTAGGATCAGGCTGTGAGGAAGGAAGGGTTAGGCTTAGGGCCATAGAAGGGATGGGTTAGGGTCAAGCTGCACGAAAGGGAGACTTAGGGTTAGGCTGCGGGGAAGGGGGGGTTAGGTTCAAGCTGAGGGGAAGGGAGGGTTAGGGTAATAGAAGGGGAGGGATAGGGTAAGGATTAGGGAAAGGGCTGGGGATACTTACTATTCGGTAAGCCGAGTAAAGTAGGTACGAGCGAAGGGAGTGCCTAAGGGAGTGCATAGTACTTACGATAGTGTAAATACGCTACGCCAATTAACTTAAAAACAATTTAAGTTTGGATCTACCCCAATTTGCTTAGTGCTCTGTATGATCCAGTCACACCACAGTAGTAGAGCTAAGGGTCATTTAAGTAGTGA
>WWET01009237.1:2342-17394 GCA_011038615.1 Limnodynastes dumerilii
GTAGGCCACTATGTGGCTAGAGATACACAGCCATGCAGGTAAGTACAAATATATATAAATCACTATGGTAGAGAGACACAGGCAGTGCAGGTAAGTAGAGACACCCCCAGAACACAGGACAGGACCAGTGCGGATACTTAGCTAATAGGGGTGCAGAGAGCCGACAAGGAGAGCAACAAGCAGCGGGAGCCACAAGCAAAGCGCACCAGACAGGTAAGAATATCACCGGCGTCCTCGTGGAGGAACCCTGGGACTTTAACAGAGGCGCTGCGCATGCGCGCATGCGCGCATGGGCCGGCCGACCTGTGGAACGCACGCTGCGTTCCACAGAGCGGAAGCCTCGTTACACGCCGGCTGTCGGCTGCCGGCGTGTAACACAGACCAATTACCACTCCTCTGTGAAGTTTTTATCCAAATCCATCCAATGGAAGGCCCAAATCTTGCTTTATAGTTTTAAGTTCTGTCTGGCACACTCCACCTATAGCAACCAATCAGATTCTAGCTGACATTCTCCAATATGCAATAGTTAAATGGGATCTAGAATCTGATTGGTTGCTATTAGCATTTTCTAAACCCACAACTTAGTAAATCTGACCCCTTGAGTGCCTTATTTCTTCTTGGTATCATATAGCACTTCCGTTCTGTAAAGCATCCGTCCCTGTCATCAGATGTAGGAATCAGATCAATTATGTCTACACCTGCTAATTAATTCATTAATTATCTTTCATCTGCTCTACACAAATAGGACTTCCTTTCACTGATTGTTGACTGGTCATTAGTAGTTGCTACCCTGAGTTGCTGATGTGTATATACTCTCTGATCTCCTGCCTGTTATCATCTTGTGCCTTGTATACCAGTTATCTTCTGTCTATATGTATTTATATTTCTTGAATCCTTGCTTTTGGTTGTTACTTGTATTCTTGCATATAGCCTGCTCTGTTGTTTGGGCTTCTGTTGGTATTTACATACTCTTGTAATTTTTGTATTCAGTTTATCTCTGTACCCTGGCATCTAGTGTTTCCAATTACTCCTGCTTTGTGTTTAGTGCCCTCTGAGATTCCTGTTCATACATGTACTCTATAGTGTTTATAGCCGGTGGTTTATCTAGTCTTGTTATCTACCATTTTTCCCTGAAAATAAGACCTAGCCATAAAATAAGTCCTAGCTTGATTTTTCTTATTCTTGAAATATAAGCTCTACCCCAAAAACAAGACCTAGTCACAGATGCTGTTACGTACGTCCTGACTCTCAGCGTGGCAGGTACCGTACAGCTTTGGCTGAGCTCCAGCTGGGACAACTACCGGTATAACTTTGCCTTTTATAGAGTGGTTATCGGGGGAATAAATTTCTCATTCTCTCCCCTCCACCCTCCATACCTCTGAAATACCCACTGCAGGGCTAGGAACTGTGGATCTGCAGAGCGCAAACTACCTTACATCTATTCAAAGAGAGTCATGTCACATGCTTCAGGGAGCCTAAGCATGTGACATGACTCTCTTTGAATAAATGTAAGGTCGTTTTTTTTACATGATTAAATGTAGATTGCTGTACCTACATAAAAAAAATATAAAACCTACCCTGAAAAAAAGCCCTATTGCCTCTTTTGTAGAAAAAAAATAAGACCCTGTCCTATTTTCGGGGAACTACTTTATGTTATTGTATTCCTGCTCCTAGTTCACTATTCACCTCTTGTCTGTATTACCTTGTGTGCACTAATAAACACTGTTGATTGTATCGCTCCTGTCTGGTTATTAGTGCTTAGCTACACCTGGTGGTGCCTTCCAGGGATTGCGACCTGCTGGGTGTCTTGCTACACAAGCCTATCCCTACCATCAGGGGCCCTAGTAAAGACCAGGCCCTAGTTAGACTCCATGCCCTGGGAGCAGCCACTTAACAGTTTCTTCACCTTTATTGCAGTGATCCACTGACAAGCATGGTGGAACTCTCCATACCCCTGCTGTTAACTTTACTTTACTCTGCCCCACAGGTGATTTTGTATATAGTTTATTCATCTTAATTTCAGGGCTCCACTTACAGGCATGGTGGAACTCAGTAGCTCCTCCTGATGTTCTTGTGATGTTATTGCATTATATATGTTCTATCTGTTTAGACACTCCCTTACTTTTGTGTGTAAGCTGAATCTTCAGTGACTGTCCCTACACCAGGGGAATGCTGGGAAGTGGGTGTGGTGCAGTGTGCTGAGTGTATATAGTTATTACAAATGGCTGAATAAAGAGCACAGTGATTGTGACCCATGCTTCAGTGTTCTAATGAATAGATTTACAAGTATACAAACAACACATGGTGTCAGAAGAGGTTTTAACTGGGCTGCAAGTGCTCAGAGTGTGAAAGGATCCTGCAGAAGTCTGTAAAGCTGTGGCACACAGTGTCTGAAAAGTCTTGCTCTTGTCACATAAAACAGTGAGTAACCATGGATAGACTGTCTCCTCCAGCAGGCATGCTCATGTCTGGTAACTTGTCTGAAAACTGGAAAAGATTTAAACAAAGATTTAATATATATCTTGCTGCATGTGGAGCTGATGCAATGGAAGATAAAACTAAGTCATCCATTTTCCTCCATGTGATAGGAGAGGATGTGCTGGACATTTACAATAGTTTTCAGTTTGCTGAAGGGCAGAATATGGTGTTATCTTCTATAATGCAAAAGTTTGAAGATTACTTTGTGCCAAGGAAAAATGTGACATATGAGAGATATAAGTTTTTCACTTGTGATCAGAAGTCTGAAGATGGATTTGATCAGTATGTTACTGAACTGCAATCACTCAGCAAAACCTGTGAATTTGGTGATCTAAAGGACTCACTGATTAGAGATCGTATTGTCTGTGGAATACCTGATAATGGACTTAGAGAAAGATTGCTGAGACAGCAAGACTTAACACTAGACAAGGCAGTGACCATGTGCAGATCTGCAGAAATGACTAGATTTCAAGCCAAAAAGTTAAACAAGGAAACTGATACTGCTGTACATGTAGTGAGGAAAACAGAGCCAAGCAAACCACCATTCTCTAACACAAAGCAGTCTAAGATGCAATATAATAGGAAAACTTGTAGTAGATGTGGAAATGTTCACAATCCTAAAATGTGTCCTGCTTATGGTAAAACCTGCATGAAATGTGCTGGACTTAATCACTTTGCCAAATGCTGTAGAACAAATAGTGAAACAAACAAAGTGCATACTGTTGAACACGCTGCATCTGAAGAATTTTATGTGAATTGCATTGAACTTTGCAGTGCAGATAAGAAAGAATGGATTGTTCCTTTAAAAGTGAACGAGATTGTCATTCCCTTTAAGCTTGATACGGGTGCACAGGTGAATTTGATATCGTTTAAAGCCTATGAGACCTTTAGAGTGAAACCTAAAATTCATCCAGCCAATGTGAAAGTTGCAGGCTACACTGGTGAGAAAATTCCTGTGAGAGGTACATGCCTGGTGACACTAAGTTACAAAGGACAAAAGTTCAAAACATCTCTACTGATTGTGGATAAAGATGTACAACCGATTCTAGGAATAAGTTCCTGTGAGAAGCTGAATTTGATAAAGAAAGTGTTTATGGTGACATCGCAAGTAGAAGATGAATGCAAATCAGTTTTTACAGAATATAGAGATGTGTTTGAAGGTTTAGGTTGTTTGCCTGGTGAGCACAAGATAAATATAGACACGCAAGTTCCTCCAGTGATACACCCCTGTAGAAAAGTTCCGTTTGCACTGAGGGAAAAACTAAAACGAGAGTTAAACCGCATGGAAGCCTCAGGTGTGATACAGAAAGTTGATGAGCCTACTGAATGGGTAAGCTCCTTGGTAATTGTTGAAAAGAAGAATGGACAACTCAGAATATGTCTAGATCCAAGAGACTTAAACAAAGCTATTAAAAGAGAACATTTCAAACTGCCAACCAGAGATGAAATCATGTCGCAATTTGCAGGAGCAAAATGGTTCAGTAAATTGGATGCATCTTCAGGATTCTGGCAAATGAAGCTAGATGAAGCCAGCTCAAAGCTGTGTACATTTAATACACCAGAAGGTCGATACAGATTCCTTCGACTACCATATGGGATATTGTCTGCTCCAGAAGTATACCACAAAAGAATACACATGATTTTTGAACACATCCTAGGTGTTGAAACAATGATGGATGACATTATTGTCTGGGGGTCTACAAAGGAAGAACATGATTCTAGATTGAGACAAGTAATGGAACTCATCAAGAAAGAGAATTTAAAGTTGAACAAGGACAAATGTGAATTTGGCGTGAAAACACTTACCTTTATGGGCGACGTGGTCTCTGATCAAGGTGTAAAGCCTGACCCCAGGAAAATATCAGCCATAGTGAACATGGCACGTCCTAACATCAAAGATGACGTCAGAAGATTCCTAGGAATGATTACTTACTTAGGAAAGTTTATTTCTCAACTCTCAGAAAAAACAGCACCTCTTAGATGGTTGTTGGACAAAGATAATGAATGGATGTGGTCACATGAACCTACAAAAAGAATAAGAATTTCAGCAGATGCTTCGCAATTTGGCCTAGGCTCAGTGCTGTTACAAGAACATGAGGGTACATGGCAACCTGTAATCTACGCATCAAGAGCATTGACAAGTGCTGAAACAAGGTATGCTCAGATAGAAAAAGAACTTCTAGCAATTATGTATGCTTGCGAGCGATTTCATCAATTTGTGTATGGTCAAGCGTTTACAGTGGAAACTGACCACAAGCCGTTGGTAGCCATCATGACTAAATCATTACATGACTGTCCCATGAGAATTCAACGAATGCTTATAAGACTACAGAAATATGATGTACAATTGCTGTACTGTCCCGGTAAATACATGTACATTGCTGACACACTTTCCCGTGCTGTGGACAAGAGTGAAGTTTCTGGAAGTCTGATGGATGAAGAAATAGATACATATGTTAATTTGATTGTAGCTTCTCTACCAGTGTCTCTTGCAAGGCAAGAAGAAATTAGAAAAGAAACAGAGACAGATGTCACAATGAAGGTGTTACAAGACACCATTCTGAAAGGATGGCCAGCAGAAAAAAATGCGTGCCCGCTGTCTATTCATGACTATTGGATGTCCCGTAGTGACCTTACAGTTGTCAATGGTATTATTTACAAAGGCAATAGGATTGTCATACCTGCACGGCTAAGAAAAACTATGCTGTGCAAGATACATGAAGGCCACTTAGGAGAAGAAAAATGTAAGCGGAGGGCGCGTGAAGTGATGTATTGGCCAAGAATGAACCAAGACATAGCACAGACAACAGCTACATGTGAATTGTGTCTTATGTATAGACCAAAACAACAAGTTGAGCCATTGAGTCCTCATGTAGTTCCAGAGAGACCATACCAGAAGGTGGGCGCAGATTTGTTTGATTGTCTTGGAAAAACATACATTGTTGTGACTGATTATTATTCTAATTACCCTGAGGTGAAGACACTACCTACAACTACTAGTAAAGCTGCAATCGGTTGCATGAAGTCAATCTTTGCGAGGCATGGTGTGCCTATGGAAGTGTTCACTGACAATGGTCCTCAGTTTTCCAGTGCTGAATTCAGACAATTCGCTGATGAGTGGGAATTTGTCCATACTACGTCAAGTCCTCACTATCCACGGTCAAATGGATTGGTGGAAAGTTCAGTAAAAACTGTGAAGAGTCTCATGAAAAAAGCACAGGAAGGTAAAGAAGATTTCTTCAAAAGTCTTTTAATTTACCGCAGTACACCTTTGCAGAATGGACTTTCTCCTGCACAAATGCTGATGGGAAGGAGGATCAGAGCAAATCTTCCGATACATGACGAACTGCTTAATACGCATAACTCAGCGCTGGTCAGACTGAGTAAGGAACGCCAACAGGTGAAACAGAAACTGTTCCATGATAGGCAAGCAAAAAGCCTATCTGATCTAAGACCGGGTGACCAAGTCCGTCTCAGAGATCACGAGAAAGGCACCTGGATGCACAAAGGTGTTGTGCAAGCACAAGTAGCACCAAGATCTTATACTATACGTACAGAGCGTGGAACAGAAGGAAGAAGAAATCGGGTAGATTTAAGATCTCAACCTAACCATAATGAAGACCACTTAACTGAAGAAGACCCTTCACCTGACATGTATGATGAACCTGATAATGGTGAACAAACCACAATTCAAGAAGAGTCCAACATGGCTGAAGAAACGCAGACTGTGTATGAAAGACCCAAAAGAGAAATACGCAGACCTGAGAGACTCATTGAAACATGCTAGATGATGTTGTTGAATTGTTACACTGAATGATATAGGACTTATCTTTAAAGAAAGAAAGATGTGATGTTATTGCATTATATATGTTCTATCTGTTTAGACACTAGTATAGTGCGCTCTGGTGAAAGTTCCAATGATATTCTGTACGAAAAGTCCAAATAACTTTTGACCAGCCCACTATCTCATCGTGGGCTGGTCAAAAGTTATTTGGACAGAGTTCCAATCATAAATCCAGTCACAGACTTTTGTAAATTGGCTACTCTTTAGTACACCAGGTCCTATTAGAGACCGCTGCTCCCGTCCTATAGTACTGGTCCTTGTCCGGTCCATACAATGTCTAGGAAATAGAAAAACAGAGGGTGCATTCCATAGTGTAAAATCTTTTTATTAAGAGACAGGTTCCAAAAGTTATTAAGCGTACCATTAAAATGTCTCTATCCGAGAGTGGGAATCCTCCTTAAGGACCTTAAGCCTACTTGCACATGAGAAGCTGAACATCTTGGAAGCCGTTGTTGCTCAAGAGATGCGCGGTCTTTCTCCATGTGAGATATTATTGTTATGTGCTGATTCCCACTCTCGGGTAGAGAGATTTTAACGGGACACTGAATAACTTGTAGAACCTGTCTCTTAATAAAA
Organism: Limnodynastes dumerilii; assembly: GCA_011038615.1. Taxonomy (NCBI): domain Eukaryota; kingdom Metazoa; phylum Chordata; class Amphibia; order Anura; family Limnodynastidae; genus Limnodynastes; species Limnodynastes dumerilii. The sequence continues at coordinate 9,241 of WWET01009237.1, forward strand.
AGAATTTACACTATGGAGCGCACCCTCTGTTTTTCTATATATATATATAGTAATGGGAGATATGTAAGTATTAACAAATTTGTTGCTGTATGGTTTACACAACCAATTCAGCTTTGCGAAAAAGTCAGTCAAGGTTTCCTGCATAGGAGAGAATGGGCAGACTCCATCCACCCATTTCAGGACTTTAGTGTCTCCAGCCTGAGGTAAAGTTGATAAAGTGATACAGCTATGAGAGGTGAATAAAAGGCACAGAAATGGGTTTATTCTCCGTACCTGGGGAGCAGGACAGAAGTTTGCTTAAAGAAACTGCTAATGCTGGTTGTGAGTGGGACAAAATGCCTACCAATTAAAACACACACACAAACACACACTGACATTAACCTTGTCTTATTTTATTTTATAAAACAGTTCAGTTACAATATTTTCTTTTTTATAAGTTTTTAAAAGACAAAAATATTAACATTTTTAACATTTAGATAACTTTGTGATAAAAAGAAACAATGAGACTTTTTGATCAGTCTCACAGTTTTTTTAGTTTAGTTTTTTATAGAATTTCCAATGTTAGTCTTTTAAATGAATAATATATCATATTTATCATTCTTTGTGAATATGACATAATATTAGAAAGCGTGTTTGTATAGATTTTTGTAGTATAAAAAATAAAGTAACAGAATAGAACATTGGGCCAGATCCAGAGCTATACTTACGCTAGTGTACCTTCGATGCAATCCCCTCAGTACACCCTTCTCATGTACATATTTTAGGCACCCTACGCTTTCCATACCCTACCTTAACTTTTGCGCTGTGTAACCACTAGCGGACAGACTTCACACGCGTAACTACGCTGCTAAGCACGCCCATACTGTACGATTTAAATGCTTCACCCCGCCTTCGAATCCTAAATACGGGTGGCGTATGGCTGGCACGCCCCTTCGTACGTTGATACGTAACAACTGACGTGTGCATGCTCCGTAAGTACTAATGTAAGTACTAGCGGCTAGCGTAAATTTTTAAATCAAAATGTATCCAATTAAAAGTAAAAGTTGATTTTAAAATGATTTTGTAATACCCATGTTCAGGTACAGTATATTCCAGATATTTGATTGGCATTCTCACCCATTTATTTTCAGAACCACCACCCACTGGACCCAATGCACCCACCATCCACCACAGTCACCAACGGAGAGGTGAGTACCCTCTCTGGGGACTTTTAGGGTTGGGGGTTAGGCTCTGGGGAAGGGATAGTTAGGGCCTTGGATGGGGTTAGGGTTAGGATCAGGCTTCAGGGAAGGGAGATTTAGGGTTAGGGTTTTGGAAGGGGAGGGTTAAGATAAGGATAATAGAGAGGGTTTGGGTTACATTTTTTTTACTTACCTTTCAGAGCGCTGTGTTCAGTGCTTCGGAAATCAATTGCTTTGTCTCTTCGAACTGGCTGGGGGAAAACGACCCTTTCACAATAGGGCCATTTTCAGCGGAGACCCACACACGCATACCTAATGTACTTGAATAAACAGTAAATATCTACACATAAAAAAAATTTAACTAATGTGTCCCCCTGTGTTTTTTTAACTATAATGCTGGCCACTATATACTATATAAATCTATGTGTAATGTAATGTGTAAATGTGTAAAAAGAATATAGTGTAGTATACACTCACCGTTTGGCAGTCATCTGTCTTGAGATGAATTTCTAGATGATCCAGTTGTCTTGCAAGATGATCTTGAAATCTTGATAAAAGATCTTCTCCTGCTTGAAATTCTGGTCCTTTTGATTGAAGATCCTGTTCCGTTGCTAGAAGATGGTCTTCGGTCTCTTCTGACTCTTGACGCAACGTCCTCCTCCTTCCTGCTTCGGGGGTACCGCTGCTAATGACTATTTGGTCACTAGAGGTCCCCCTTTTATAGGGTCTATGATGTCATAGACCCCCTGCTTGAAGGTCCTTTTGATTGAAGATCCTGTTCCGTTGCTAGAAGATGGTCTTCGGTCTCTTCTGACTCTTGACGCAACGTCCTCCTCCTTCCTGCTTCGGGGGTACCGCTGCTAATGACTATTTGGTCACTAGAGGAGAGGTCTAGCAGTGGCACCCTCAAGGTTAGGGTTAGAGTAATGGAAGGGGAGGATTAAGGTTAATATTAGGATAAGGGTTGGGATTGGATAAATATTCAGCTCTCGCCAATGCAGATTCGTCCTCAGGATCTTCAATTGCTTGTGATCAGCAGTACAAACAATCTATACCAGAGCCAATTTGAAATTGGCTATTATAAAAAGGCCCTTTTGCGGAAAAGGTCCACTCTCACTGCCGACCCAAGTCCCAGGGCGGCATAATACTATATATTGTAATACAAAGTCACATCCACTTGAAATTACAACTCAGATGCACATCAGAAGCTGTAGGAAGTTCAATTGTCTGAAGTTCTGGATAGAACGTTCCTGTTGGATAGCATGGCTGTATACTTATGCGCAAAGCACAAAAATGGATGGAATCTCATTTTGGCCACATGCAAAAGAAAGGGAAATTAGAAATCTGGATCTGGTAGTGGATGCTTACATTTAAATAAGTTCAGAACTGTAAAATAATTACTACTAGGAAAAAAGCAAATACTTAAAAAGGATCAAAAAGCAATTCATGCCCTATATAAGTTATAAGTTATAATACGCATATATATTTTATTTCCTTGTCTTTAATTAAAACATAGCATTTACCTATTGAATGGAAAACAATGTTTACTTCAGGTGTTATTCTTTAATTGGCTTTGACTTCTTTGGAAATCATGTATGTATAGAACAAAAAGGTAAACAAATATCATGACACATGGAGTAATTTTCATTTTAACTATAATCATGGTTTACAAAATACTTAATACTTTTTAAAAGAACCATATGAAATTGTGATGTGCAGGACTTGGTGGGTTCAATCAATGCCGTAACCACCAAGGGTTCAAGGGGTTGAGGTTTCTTTGGAGACTGCAGTAGAAGAGGCCTGATGCAGCAGCCCACTCTGCACCCACGGAGTATACACTACCTCTAATCTGCAGCACTGGGGCTGTTCTACTGCTGCACATAATCTGGAGAGCCACTGGTCAAAGCAAACTCCAGGTCCAGATGGGGAATTGGTTTGTACTCCCTATCCACATTTCTGTCAATTGCTTTGCTAAGGGACTTAGCTGTGTTTGACTCTACTCCTGGGTTAAGTCCTCCACTGTCCCTAGATGTGACTTAATCTAGAGTCATGTTTTTGCTATATATGAGGGTATGTTTTTCGTTCTTCATACATGTGGGGGTCTGTCAGTCCGCATGAGAGAGGGGAGTAAACTGCCCCTGTCCTTCCCCCCTCTCGTGTGACTTATGCTGCCATAGACCAGCCTTAAGTCACATGAGTGGATCAATGGTCGGACAGATCAGTGATCCACTCATATATACCTAAACCCCTACTGTACAATTTAAATGTTTCCCCTCCCCACCTTGATACATCCCCTTTAAATGGAATATCTATTGTACGGAACTAAAATAAGTAAAATGCGCATGCGCCCTCCACTCAATACACCCCACTTTGCGTGCGTAAGTGGGGTAACGTACGTTAGTCTGGATATGGTCCTTAGTCTCTTACTATTATTTTCTTGCCCATAATAAATGAGTTGGCAACATCTGGGTGTGCCATTAACATTCCTAGCATGGAACAGCTGCATTACGACCTTACTGCAAAAAGGCTTTGCTTTTAATGATATATAGAGACTTTCAGCTAAAACTGAACTAGTTAAAAAGAACAAAAATATACAAAAGGTGTACATCAATACTAGTATGTACAGACAGTATATTGATTAAGTATGGATAACAAATATATATTTCTTTAAGTTCTTTGTTAATTCTCAAGGTAGGTAATATTAAATTTACAAGAAATAACAGCAAATTGCAGTCAGGCAGTAACATACTAATGTGTCTTTTCTGATAAAGAAACAATAACACACATTCATTCTGACTCTCACAGCTGAATCCGGCAAGGCTACCTTGCTAGTCAAATTCACGCAGGAATAGAACATGTATTGCAGAGCCGTAGGGACATGCGGCTTCAAAACCTGCAGATAAATAGCATTGCTGTGTTTTTCCAGGTCAGAGATGAGAATTTCATGTAATCACTTCTCAAGAACATTCTATTGTTGCCATATATCAGAACAGTCAGGAAGCATACAGTATCTTATGATTTAGCGTACAGGTAAAGCACTCAGATGCCCATTAAAATATAATTCCTCACACGTTGCATTAGGAAAAGCACATTAAATATAACATTTTAGCTCCTAATATACTGTAAATCATAAGGTACCGTTGTTATTGCTAGATCCCATTAAAATTAAAAGAATCAGTGCATTTTTCTGCTTTAATGTAATTGTATGGAGCTTATCTCACAGTAAAGAGCAGACATGATTTTTAATATTTATTTTCTTTATTGTGACCTCTACGTTCTTGTAAAAATGAATATACATTATTCTTTGTTCTAGAAACTGGATGCAGGCATTCTGGGTACCTCATCTATTTTCTTATGTAAAATTACTTATCCAACAGCAAATTCTCCAAGGCCCGAAGCTCAAGGACTGTAGAGTCATTTATATAATGAATCCCAGAGTGAAAGTAATTCTTCTGGGGACAGAGTGTACAGAAATTGAAACTAACAAGGGAGGCTTAGACAGAAAATACATTTCTAATATTTGTCAATCTACTTTCTGCAGTATTAGCTTTTTATAGAAACCAACTGCATAAAATGCAAAGCTATAAATGGTGGAAACAGCAATGCATAAATGAAGCACTTGGGTTTTATACTCTTGTTTCTTTTTGCTGCCTTTAGTTTATGTGAGCAAAACAAACATATTAATAGAAACTATAGAGATGACTGTATTTGTAACGCAATCCTTGTATCATGCGAGAATGGGTTTTTTATGGGGTATTTTTAGTTTATGTAAAAAAAACAACAAATGGCAAAAGTATTATGGATAGATCTGAAGTCCTTTGATGGTCATGAGTTTTCTTATCTACATAGAGAGATGTATTTATTACTAAGAAAAGCATTGAAACATATGAATGGGTTGGAAAAAATTGTTTCCATGAGATCGGGTCTTGAAAACGTGGACTTTCATCTCTGTGGTCTTTCAATGACCTCATTCTGATGGAAAGTTCAACTGATGGTTTGCCCTGCTTGTTATTTTCAAGTTCAACATCACACGATCTCTGTACATTTTCAAAACAATAATGAGGAACAAAATGTTTTTTCTACCTTCAATGATTTCTTCTCTGTGCTTAAAATTTTTATAATGTTAAACAAAATATAAAATTATATAAGATAATCCCCACCTATATAATATATGATCATATGCCTCTACAGATTATTATTATTATTACTATTGTTTATTTATAAGGCGCCACAAGGTTTCCGCAGCGCCCTACAAAATACAACATCAAAATGCAGTACAGACATACAGGGTAGGGATAGACAGCACAGTACAATATAAAAATATAACAAAAATACAATAAAGTAAAGCTAGCACAGACATCTAGGCAAAATGTGAGGTGTCAAGCTTGGCAGATCAGGTAGGAAGGGATAGAGGGCGCAATGAGAGGTTGAGGGGGAGCCACCAGGTGGAGACAGGGTTAAAGGGTAGCAGAGGAGAACAAGTGGGTATGAAGTGAGGGAGTAGTAGAGGAGGGAACAACACTAGGATTGAAGGCCCTGCTCACCTGAGCTAACACACTAAGTGGGAGGGATAAACTTACAGAAGACATAAGGAGGGGTAAGGAAGTGGACTGCAGATGTGAGCCGAGGAGAGATATAGAATGCAGTGAGGATGTTAAGTGGAAGAGGGGTAGGCTAGCATAAACAGGTGCGCTTTGAGTGAGCGCTTGAAAACCTGCAATGTGGGGGAGTGTCTGACTGAAGAAGGGAGGTCATTCCAGTGCAGAGGTGCAGAGAAGTCCTGGACACAGGCATGAGATGTGGTGATTAGTAGGGAGGTCAAAGAGCGATGGTTAGCAGAATGGAGAGGGTGGGAAGGGGTGTGCATTTATATCAGGGAAGAAAGCTAGGGAGCAGTGGATGAGGAGATGACCTTAAAGGTGAGGGTAAGGAGTTAAAGAGAGGTCTGAAGCAGACGGGAAGCTCGCTTAGGGTTTGAGATAAATGAGATGCCAAGGTAGAGCAGCTTGAGAGGAATAATATCCTGGAAGCAGCACTGAGTGTAGATTAAAGGGGGCCAAGACATGTGAGCGGGAGATCAACGAGGAGGAGGTTACAGTAGTCGAGATGTGATATGACTAGAGAGTGGATGATGCATGCAATGTTGCCTAGGTGGAAACCACAAGAATTAGAGAGGGTACAGATGTAAGGAATAAAGGAAAGTGAGGAGTCAAGGATGACACCTAAACAGCGAACTTGATGGGAGAAGGAGACAGAGGTATCACCAATGGTTATGGTGATGGAGAGGGGAGGGAATCCTAGGGGGGGGGGAAACAATGATTTCCATTTTGTCCATATTCAGCTTAAGTAAATGTTTGGCAATCCATGTGGATAGGGATGCAAGGCACTCGGAAATTTTAGACAGAAAAGGAAATGTAATCCATGTGGATAGGGATGCAAGGCACTCGGAAATCTTAGACAGAAGAGAGGGGTTGAGGTCAGGGGAGAAGAGGTCATTTGGGTGTCATCAGTGTAGAGGTAGTAGTTGAAACCAAAGTTGCTGATGAGGTTACCCAGCGAGTAGGTGTAGAGGGAGAAGAGGAGCGGGCCAAGGACAGAGACACCAACAGAGAGCAGAGAGGGGGAGGGGATGAGCTAGGGGTGGAAACAGAGAAGGAGCAGTCAGAGAGATAGGAGGAAAACCAGGAGAGAGCAGTGTCATTAAGACCAAAAGAGCAGTGTTTTTAAAGTTGAAGAGGATGGTCAATGGTGTCATAAGCTGCTGACAGATCAAGAAGGATGAGGATGGAAAAGTGGCCCTTGGATTTGGCAGACAATAGATCATTGGTCACTTTGATAAGGACAGTCTCAGTGGAATGGAGAGGCTGGAAACCAGATTGGAGGGGGTCCAGGAGAGAGTTGTCCATGAGATAGCTGATGAGACGTTGGTAGACTAAGCACTCAAGGAGTCTGGAGGCGAAGGGGAGAAGGGATATAGGTTGGTAGCTGGAGGGGGATGTAGGGTACAGATTGGGTTTTTTCAGAAAGGGAAAGACAAGGGGTTTTCTTTCTTGAAGAGGAAGGGAGAGGAAGGGAAGATACCAGATGAAAGGGAAAGGTGGGCTAGATGGGAGCAGGCAGTGGGAGAGAAGTGTTTGAGAAGGTGAGAGGGAATGGGTCCACAGGACAGGTTGAGGGTGCTGAGGGTATTATTAAGGAGTGAATTATGACGCTTTTCGTAGGATGAAAAGAAGAAAACTCATGAAGGTTGGGTGGCAGGTGTGGTGGAGAGTTGGGAAGGGATGGGGAAAGCACTTTGAGATGATAGGGTAGATCCAGAACTAGTTACAACAGGGGAATTATGAAAGGACTGTAGAGACATTTAACTTGTGTGCATACACACATCCTTATTATGCGTGCATACTGGCAGTCATACGTAGATTTGTTTTAAGCTGGTCATGTAGAGGTGGATATAGACATATAAATTAGGGGGCAGGCCGGGGAGGGGGAAGCTACTACTACTACTACTACTACCTAGTCGTAATATTTAAGGTAGGAATCTGGACATGTAAGTGGAGTTTAATAACACAAAGGCTTAATGTAGAATAAATGCCACTAGAAATAAATAACAATTCCCAATAGAAATGTTCTATTTGTCAAGGTTTTTTAAATGATAAAGCACCATTCAGCTGATGGCGTATCATTGTCAAAATACAACCAAATGGCCTAGCAACTGCACCTCACACTAAACGTGTATAGATGAGAGCAGAGAATACATCAAGGGGTTTAACCAAGTACAGGAGATTGGCAATATTGTCCCTGTTGACAGTTGAATAAACTGAAATGTTGGACTGAAGGCATGTCTTCATTGTATTGATTTAAAAATCTTGGAGCATAGTGGACTTATATTTACACATCTTTCTACTGTGTAGAGGGCATCTAAGTACCTTATACATTATACCTTATATATTTTATATTGTCTGCTTTCAAGTGT
>WWET01009237.1:18239-29145 GCA_011038615.1 Limnodynastes dumerilii
TAGCAAATAGCGGCACTCACAGACTTCAAAAAAGCAAAAAAGAGAATTAAATTTGTCATTTTATTATGACGTTTCAGTGACTTAGAACGTCACTTTCCTCAGGGACATGCATGTATATATTTCCAATACCATAACACCACTCCCACTATTACAGTAATATCACACGCCACAGAAATACATTACAGCAATAACACATGACATCTGTCACCAAATTGTATGTTTTTGTGTTTCCCAAGAGAAAATAGCAAAACCAGTAATTTTATAAGATTAGTTAATGCCATTGAAATATTTATGGTGGCAGTAAAAGTTGTGCAATGAATGAATATATTATGAAACAATGCAGAGCATGATGTAATATCACAGTATATTATACTGTAGGCAGCAAGAAATGTTACAATTTCCTCTGATTGTCTTATGCCTGATAAATTATGTTTTCTTTAAATGCAATAAAATATACCCTGAAATACTGTACCTTGCTGTACATTTGTCTTGTGATTCAGTTATATATTCATACAAAGCTATAACTCCTTAGCATTTAAAATGAATTATTTTCTTGGAGCGGATGGCATAAAATTCTACTTTCACAAAGACTTATTTATCTAAAATTTGCAGACCCTAACTCATCATTTTTTCAAGCAAATATTACTACCTGGCTCAACTAATTTGTCACACTATGAAAGTTCCACCTTATTTTCCTCTTATTTTCAAACAGTGTATATAATCGATTAATAAACTAACTGACTAAATAAAAGCAGTAAACAATTTGTACACTATTAAATGATGTTCTGCTGCACACTGAAAAAGTATCAAAATCACTAATTGTTATGTTCAAGGCACAAGTTATCTAAGCTCTTTCAACTTTAGTATAAAAGCTTAAATGTGTCATTTAGGTAGTACACTAATGTCATGTCAAATGAATCACTAGAAAACATTAATGCTATTGCATCCCTATCAAACATGACCTTTAATTCTGTGAGGTCTCTTCAATTCTAAATGGATTGGTCATTTATCGATTAGTCTTTCATGCTAATGCATTATTCTGTTTCACATACAATTTAGATGCCTATTAATTTAGGTGGAATGTGGCAGATCTAGTCTTACATGGATCGGCTGTCAAAATATGTCCAATCATATTAAACCTACACAGAATATAAAAGGTACTTAATCAGATACTAATCATCATTGCATTAGCCAAGCACATCCAATAGAAAATGTTTAAACTTTTAAAGATTGTATTCAAATAAAAAAAAAGTTTTGTCTGCATTTCATTGTGAGGGTAAAACTCATGAGGCCTACTTTATAAATTTTATGATGGCAAAATCATCATCTATTAACAATTTCATCTGACTTTTCTTTTGTAGTGAGGCACTGGCTATCAAAGCATATCAGTTGTGTTGATGGGTTCATTTTATGACAATTCATAGAATGTATATGGCACCTGATCAAAGGAGACATATTGTTTCTGGGTGGCCAGGTATTTGCCTTAAATGCAAAAGGGAGATGGCTCATGCTCTCATGGCTTTTGGGGGTGTAGAAACATTGGGCCTGATCCAGACCTCTGCCCGCCGCCGCCAGTTACGGCGGGCGGATGTGTAAGATCGACAGTTTTGGCGATCTGTGCATGTGCTGGGCAGATGTTGCCCAGTGTAATTAGGGATATCTGTTCCTCAGGATCGGGTGTCGCTAACTGTAGTGTGCTTATGGTTGAGGTGGCGTTCCTCGCCGTAACTATGCAACATTTAGGGAAGGAAGGCGAGGGAGGTAAGGCAATGAGGGCAGAAAGGTGGGTTTGGCCATTTATGTAATTTATGTAATTACACACTGTTATGCTGGCTGAAGTTAGGGTAGCCTTCAGCCAGCGTAACAGTTTGTAATTATGCCGGCAACAGGTGGAGTGTTGTGGGGAGTGCATGCCGATACGCTGTGCGTTAGTACACACAGCGCATCGGCGTAGGTCTGGATCAGGCCTATTGAGCGTTTTTGGAATAAAGTGGTGTAGTATATAAATTTTACTTTTTCTTTGTCCCGCTCTAGAGACCCATTAGCAATGCTATTTCATACTTTGATGCTTGGAATTTGGGTCACTTTTGGTTCCAATTTGATTTCTGTGACTATAACACTAGCTAAAATAGCCATACTACACCAATGGACCTTTCCTGTTTCTCCACTCCCGAGCACTGCATACATTATATTTTTACAGAAGAGCTACACTGCCAGATATAGAAATTCTATACATAGAGGCAGGTTTATCAACTGTTTGAGCAAACTAATTGGTATCTTTATAGGCAACTAGATAATCCCATAACCTATATTGTGATTTGAAAGAGATAGCTGAATGAGACTTAATAAAGTCATTTGTAGAATGGATATTTAAGATGGTGAAATTGTTGTTGTGCATGACATTATTGTATTATTTCCTCCCCAATCTGTTTTTCCCCTTTTCTTGTAGGTGGTAAGCTTTCCCCACCAACCCTTTTTCCCTTAAGTTTTTATGTATTTGTTTTGAGTTTTTTTATGTACCAAAATGTTTGCTAAACACTCTGTAACATCTGTTTGTAACTGCTCAATGTTAATATTGGAGTACTTTTTGTTATTGTTGTTTGATGTATGTATGAATAAAAACAACAAATAAACAGTGTTTAAAAAAAAATAAAGAAAACAAAAACAAAATTTAAACAAACTTAATTTAAGCTGGGTACAAAATGCTTCCTACTGACACTTATACCCCTTTCACATCACCATCCCGGCAATATCCCGGGTTCACAGACCCGGGATATTGCCGGGGCAGCAGAGGATCCCAGGGTCACAGACCCCGTTTCACACTGCAGAGCAGACCCGGGAAATTCAGAAACCCGGGTCTGCCCTGTCGTCATCAGACAACGTAAATTGTTTACCGTTGCTCTGGCAACACCCGAGATTTTGCAGAGACCCGGGTTTTTGGCGAAAATCCCGGGTATTTCATGGTGATGTGAAAGGGGTATTATTTAGTAGTCTGATCAGCTAAAATTCTAATCTCTACTCTCAGTCCCAATCTGTCCTCATATATGAACACTGCCATATTTACAGTATATAGGTGGCAAACTATCACATCCAAGCCCTATCTACATTGCATACTCATATTGCGTGCAATTATTTTTGTCAAACTTTTTTTATATCCATTATAACAGTCCTAATTCTATATTACAACAAAGACTACTTTTCAGCACATTATAAACTGCATTTTCAATGGAACTTTTGTATAACAAATTTTAAAAGAGAACAAGAAAACATAGGACCGGATCCTAACTTAATAACGTCACCCCACTTATGCACGCAAACAGCATACTTTGGGTGTGTGGAGGGGAGCATACTTTGGGTGTGTGGCCAACACAATTACAATCAGGCCCACATAGCCACTAGAGGAGTGATAGAACGTACCTTTGGACTTTTAAAAACCAGGCTCAGGTGCCTTGAATTATCTGGTGGTGTGTTGCTTTATAAGCCTGAAAAGGTGTCAGATATCGTGCTTGTTTGTTGTCTCCTGCATAATGTAACCTTAAACCAACAATCCCCTGACATTACTGCAGTTGAAGATCACCAACAAGGTGGCTATTTAACATCTGGAGATGTGGGTTCTACTGAGGATGGGAGGCAAATCCGAGAGCACTTAATTAATGCAGACCAGGTTTACATGTAAGTTTTTCTTAACAATTCAAATGTATTAATTTTAACCCCTGTAAGCATTTAAAGGTGCACACACACTATAATAATATTATGCAGATTCAAATCATTACGGACCTGATTCACACTTAAGAAGCTGGGGCTTCGTAAGTGCGCATCTCAATGAAATTACCTACTGCGCATGCATAGTAGCTAACTAATGCTATCACCATAGCCGATAGGCACATAGATAGCGTAGGTGCAGCCTTTACAAACCGTACGCAGCGTGTCCCATAAAATTAGGCGGCGTAATGCTGCCTCGAGGCGTTATTAGTCAGAAGTGGGAGGGCGGAGGTATTTAGATTAGCTGGGAGGGCGGTCGGGAGGCGGAGAGGTGCAATGTCTGTACGGACATTGCACGGACACATAAGGTAGCCCTATGGCACTCGTAAGTGGCTTCAGCTTGATCCCAAATAAGCTTTTATAGAGGTTGTGTGGCGTAATCTCGTGACTTTGCTGAGCGATTTAAAACTTAGGGGTATATTTACAAAATGCAAGCATTTGCGTGAATTTGCTGTGAATATCAAATCTCTGTATTCACTAAAGCTAAACTCACGTGAGTTGAAGCCTCTAGAAAATCGCAGACCATAAAATCGCCATTGAGATTTTTTAAATGTTCCACATACAACTCACTGTATTCACAAAGTTTGCTTTGACGAACTCGCAGTAAAATTGGCATTACATCGCCGTTTAGCAATTCGCCCTTTCCTAGAGGCGATTTAGTGAAAATTCACCATGCGAGCCAGAAAAACACATGTCAATATATTTGACGTGTTTTTCTGTGTGTCAAATCCCACCGCAGCATGCTTGAAAGCCTTAGCCATGCTGTGCTGATAGAACTACAAGGCTAAGCATTGCTTAGCCTTGTAGTAATACCAGTGTCAGCATGGTAAGACTTCTAACCATGCTGCGCTGTGTGTGGTGTGTTTATCAAAAAAAAAAACAGTCTGCAGAAAACATACAGTTATACATTACTATAAGTGTCTATGTGAAATAAACATGTTCCCTGACTAATATTTACCCCTAATGTGTGCACTTACCTCCGGTGGCCACCATGTCCTATAATAAATGTATTGCAATGTACTGTGTGGTGTAAAAAAATAATAAAAATTTTTATCACTCACTGTTTGCTGTCATCATTCTTGGGAAGACTTTCTTGATGAGTAAAATCTTCTCAAGTTGCTTGGAGACTGTCCTCCGGTTGATAGAAGTGTCATCCCCATTGTTCTGTTCCGCTCCTCAGCCTTTTCAGTACTTGACAAGCAGACAGGCCCTTTCTTCTTCTTCCATGACGCTCCTACAACCATTCGGTCGCTAGGGGGCAGCCTTTTATATTAATGATGACGTCAGTTACACAAGGGGCTCTCGCGGGTGTTTAAAAAAATCGACGCAACTCGCAGGTGTTTTAAAAAATCGCTGAAAACTCGCAGCTAAGTGAATTCGGTGAATTTAACCTGCAAATCACTGTAAAGTCGCGGCGAGATGATTTGAATTGAAATTGCTGAGAAAATTTGCGCTTTGTAAATATACCCATTAGAAATGTAGAAAAGCAAATTTACATTGAACACATATAAGTCCCAGGAGTTTGTGAGGAAAGACTGCAGCACGAGCAATTCTTGCAACATCGACAGAAAATTTAAATCGACAAGAAAAAGCGACTCTTTGTAAATATGGCGCTTATTTAGAAAATATCACAGCAAAATCTCAGCAATGTCTATCGATAGCAAATCGCTGGACATAATCGATCTTAGTAAATGAGGCCCTAAGACTCCAATTATACACTAACGTGTCTGGTGCGACGGGTCTGTGGCAGTCACCGGCTTTCAAAAATAAAGAATGTGTAAGTTGCCGAAAAAATAAATTTGGCATACTTACCCATTCATTAGTAGAACCTGCTACGTAGTGATATTTTTGCAACACAGACAGCCGAAAATGAGCTTTCGGCTGTCTGTATTTAAGAAATAGCATTTTCTTTGCAGGGAACTCATCACGTACTTACACAATAATATTTGGTTTTATAAACATAATTTGCTACAATTTTCTGAGGAGGGATTTAACTAGTTTTCTTACAATTAGGTTCCAGAAATGTTGAAGACATAACGTGGCAAGTATTAAGAAGTATAAACACTCTTTAAAACAATTTTGTTTTGTTTCTGCTTCATTTTTTCCCCTGTTTCAATAATAATGAACATCTTGAATTTACAAGTATAACAATCATATTCCCATACTCATAATATTTATTTACATTCTAATTTTATCTAATGAGATTTAAAACTTCAAGCATAACCATGTAAATAATGTACATACTATGATTTTTTTTTTCCACATAAAGGGACAGAAAGTGTTTCTATAAATTTATAATATTGTAAAGTCTACAATGCGTAAAAACAATAAAAGATTTGTTTAGTATGCACTGCAGTCTGCAGTGCTTTAAATAAATTGCCTTATGGTTTATATGCAGAAAGTTCTTGAAGTTGTTGGAATAAAATCTAAACATCTGGTTTATTGAGCTCCTGGGGAAGAAATCTAGAATCTAATTTACTATGTCATTAAGCAGAAAGAAGTATGAATGCTCTATACCTGTTTTATTGTTGACAGTGGTTAGATTACAATGTATATATTAGTCTACTAAAGACAGATATACAACTTGCATGTAAATTGATAAAACATTTAAGCTTAATATTTACTAAATAGCTACCAGCTTTCTTAAACAGATATTATCAACTGTCCCTAATTTAAAATTCTTTACAAACGTAACTTTTAAGAATTATGGTAAGAATTTTATCATCATTTCTGAACGTCTAGCACAACATAGCAATGTATAGAACAATATATATTAAGAAAGTGTCTTGATTGCATCGTGTACTGTAACTGTAAATGGGCAGACTTGTGGCTGCACAGCAGCTTAGATTGGAACACAGGTCAGTAACCTTCAGCTGTACTCATTAAAAGATATATGGATTACATACAAAAAGGTAATGCCTTGAATTCAGTATGAATAGTGTTAAAGTAGAGTTCAATTTTCTAATTCAGAACATTCAGAAAAAACAACCACTTAAAACTATTATTCTTACCCAAATATAATTTCACATTTTAGAAGCTGAGTTTGTGGTTCTACATTACATAGGCAAGAAAAAGAGATATCTTAGGGTTTCATTTACTAAAGCTAGTGTAATCTAATAAATAATGTAAAGTTGTTAAACCTATAAAGGAGACAAACATGGAAAGTGTGTGTATGTGGGGGTCAATCCTTTTTTTCTCCCTTAAGCGCATTTCATATTAGTCCCCTCACTCACTACTTATTTATCATTTCCCTAGGTTTCTGTTATAAACTTGTTTATACCTTAATTTCCCCATACCAAGGGCGTAACTTTAGGGGGTTCAATGGGTTCAGCTTCTGCAGGGTCCAGCGGCTTAGGGGGCCCACAGCGCACATATTACCCATCGCACACCCCACTTACTCAGACTGTCAGACATCACCAAAAACTGCTTAAGCAGCGCTGTGGAGTCTGTCTCCCCAGCGCTGCAACAGAGGGTCACGGTGGATGGACACTTCATCTACCGAGATTCTCTCTAGCATTACTGCCGGGACAGGTTCCATGGCCGCTGGCGCTCTCCCCCAGTGTGGCAAGTCCGTGGCACTGCAGGCAGCTCCTCTCATCAAGACGCCAGCGTGATGACTACTAAATACAGCAAGAAGGCGGGTCAACGAACTGTTGTAGAGTCTACTATCGTTGCTGCTGCAGGTAAGTAAACCTTTTTGCCAGCCTAACTCTGATCAGTGAGGACTGAGGAGTCAGACACTTCACTTACCACAGCTATGACAGCAAGTCACCTCAGAAGTAGTGTCTGAAATGGTGCCTTGGGCCCCCTCCTCACTGCTACACTCCTCCAGGACCGGACTGGCCATTTGGCAAATGCCAGATGCCGGAGCTGTGTGTGTGGTCACTGGTCAGCGGAGTCTATATATATATATATATGTGTGTGTGTGTGTGTGTGTGTGTGTGTGTGTGTGTATATATATATATATATATATATATAGGGATATCAGTCACAATTTTGTCTCTTTTGCCAGACTTATGAAGGGAGAGGAAGGAGGAAAAGGAAGAAAGGTGAGAAGCAGAAAAGAGGTAAGTGACCGTATCTGCCTCTGACAGCAAGACTGCACCTCCACAGTAGTACACCCACCCCGACATGCCATTCCTCCCTAGTGCAGAATGCCGGCCTTGCTGGGAGGAGTCTGGGGAGGAGTCAGCACTGTGACCCAGCAAAAGGTAAGTGCTATTTCTTTACTTTTAACTCTTACTGTTTGATAATTATATCATTGGGGTGAGGTTTGTTGCTAGTTTTAAACTTTATAAAATACAATGAATTAAAAAAACCTATAGATAACATGCAGTTTTTCCTTTTTGTTTTCACTTTCTTTTATTTGGTTTATATATATATATAATAGTGTGTACATGGGGGCCCTGTTCTAAATTCTCGTGTGGGGCCCACAAAATTCTAGTTATGCCCCTGCCCCATACTACCCCCTGCATACACCTTCTGGCAAAAAACAAGCAAACTGTGTTACTGACACAAAAAAGCACCATGGGCCGGATTCACAGATAAGAATGAAATAAGTACATGCGGATTCGCCTAAGTGGTAAGGAAACTCCCATGCCACTCCCATCATTCTTAGGAATTTTAGCTGACCTCCATGTCCATAGAGCTACTTTAACTCTCTGTGCATATGTCTGTGTTTAAGTTGCTTAAGTATGCCCCACTTAATTACCCCCCCACCCCACCCACTCTTCATAACTTCCTTTTTATGAAGGACCGGTACGCCCCTTCTTACTTATCTAACTAAGAACGGAGTTGAAGTCCGTGTGTAATGGATTCCCATGCGTAACATCTGGATCTCATGTGTAACTTTGTGTTCTCGGCATGCGCAAAAATATGAACAGAGATTCATCTAGTTCTAAAGTGTGAATCAGGTCCCAAATGAACAAACACACTTGGCTGAGGTGATTTAATGTGAAGTGCCGTTATTCTAATATTCTTGTAGCTGTAATAGTAAAACTATCAAATTAAGGTGCTTCCATTCTTTTTCTATACCATTACCTTTCATTTCTGTTACTAACACCCATTTAGTTAATCCTGTGCATTGTCATGAACCACAAATTTTAAGTTCCTTGAAACCATTTGTCATCAGTCTAGTCAGACCTTAAGGGACCATTCCATATATGTATACATTTTATTTGATATCATTGAAGCCCGGTCTTGGTTTATGGAGGTCTGTGCAGCTGGAGCTTCAAACCTTGGACTAGGTTTTAAAGCCCTTCCATTACTATGGACCAGATTCAGGCCTCCGTGCATTTCCTGTATGCACAGAGGTCTGGTAGTCCGCATGGGAGAAGGGAGTGAACTCTCAAGTGGAGTTTGCAGCAGTTTCACTGCCATAAGCCTACCTTAAGTGTCCCGAGCGATTCAGTTGTCCATAGGATTGCTGGTCTGCACAGAACTCTTAAAACCAGCCCACACTGTATGCACACATTTTACTGTTAGGTATTCTTACGCAAGGCTTGCGTAAGTAAGCCTTACATATGGGGTTCTAACTCTGGCCTTATATCTATTTGGACTTTAATGCAATAACATATATTAAACTGGTAAACTTCATTGCTATAATTCTTTTACCCAGTTATTATATTATTTATTTATTATCGTGTTTTTAAATAGTACTTTACAATGTTTAAACAATTATTAACATCAGTCTAAAAAGTTCTAAAAAACTTATATATAAATTTATGATGAACAAAATGAGTCGAGTTAATTTGAGATGACTTTTGACAGATATTATATTAAATCTTGTTCTTTGCATAGTATTCATTTCCAGTTTGTGAGGACAATTACATATTTATGTAATCCTTTATAATTAATTTACAGTTCCAATTTATTCTCAGCAATAAGTGCTTTCATATTATAATATACTTGAAAAACGTGTGCCTCTGTGACTCATTATTGGAGCTTCCTGAGAGCTTCTCTTAATGAAGATTAAACATAATGTTTGATTGTACATATAAGGCCAACTAGGATTTCCAGTCACTACGACAGATACAGGAACAAGGTGATTTATGTGACAATCATATGGTCTCAATAACTGATTCAGAACTTTGTCTACCTCTGTTTTCATTTAAAGTGAATTTTAATCTACAACGTATTATAATATAACAAACAGACTTTTTCTGTTATAGAGAAAGAAAAAAAGAAAGTATTGGTGAGTGTTAAAAAACCAAGGACTTTTTTATAGGTATGGTTCCCAAACAATCTACATCTGAATATAAATGGGAGAAACCAAAACCACAGCGATAGTGTAATAATTTAGATGGGAATGGATAAAGGAATACTTATGCACTCATGTTATGCTGGCTTGTGGATGCGCTTATCATATCTGCTGTCAGCTCCCTGTGGATCCTCCCGGGGGCCAGATTTACTATGTTGCTGTGCTCAGACCTCTACCTTAAAACTTCTGCATCATCCTCCCTTAAATTGGGAACAACATGGAAGGTTGGATAAAACAGGGGTACTTAGCACACCCTTACTGTACTCTGTACATACCCCCCCTCCTCCCTTGGATCCAGATCTGTTCTGGAAATGTGGCACGTGCACATGCGCTGTTAGCAAAAGCAGATGCTTTCTGACCCCGTCAATCTGAAAACACCATCTAGGATTGCTCTTCCTACTGTTCTTACAATATACTGAACTGCTCAGGCTATAGAGGTGAGAAAAATGCATGATGGCCATCACTGTACTGCTTTAAAGAACTTAATAATGTGGCAATAGTTTACAATAGTACAGCCTCTCTAACAATCCCTAGGTAATGTACTAATGGCAATCAAACCTTTCAGAGTGTATATGGTGGAATCCAGTGTCTACCAAACACATTTTATCCCTACACAGATCCACCATAGATCAGGTGTGGTAAAGCAGCTAAAGTCATTTTTGCAACATTCATATACTTGAAAACATTAGGTGGACAGTCTACGAATGTCTACAAAAATTTACTCAACAGGGTTATTTTGCTGACAACTTTAAGGTCTACAGTATTTTTATACTGACCTTAGTGTTGTTGATAGAAAGAAGTCTGACACAAACACTAACACTACCCTTATCCCACCCTCTAACTTACCACAACCCAACTCTAACCATTCCCTTATCCAGGGGTGTA
>WWET01009239.1:11331-29382 GCA_011038615.1 Limnodynastes dumerilii
GCCGGCTCCAGACGCACTGATTCTTATTCAGTGCGCCTGGAGCCGGCAGACTGTCAGAGATCTGACAGCTGCCGGACTCCTGCGGCGCCACTTGGTTCATTTGGAGCCTGGAGCTCGAGCTCCAGTTGCTCCACCCTCCCTACGCCCCTGACAGGTGTGCATCAAGAAAATAAAACAAGCACATGCTTATGTTATATATACACAGGTGTGTACAAGCACACAGCTGTACACAACCTGTACAGTCTAACCTACACAGGTGTGAAGGAAATTAGTACGTTCTTACATATACAGGTATGCCTCAAGTAAATGTGACCCATGTATTCTGCAATGTGTGATGCTGCTTTATTGATTTGTCTTTCACATTATGGTACTTCAAAACCCAGAGAAATTGGAATTAACACCTAAAAGATGGAAAATTAGTTGACAATGACATATGACGTTAACATCAAACACGTAATGAATTTTCATTTAAGACCAGTATTGATAATTTTACCGATTTCAATTTTAAAAGAATTTTGCCTGTCCTTGTGGATTAGATTTCCCTTCAGTTGCTGTAAATGGTTGCTTGACACATTACTTAGCATTGACGATAGAAATGTCTGACTCCTGTCACCGTTAAAGGATCTTGATGCCCACTTAAAAGAAAGGACACAGAAGTAAACGTTTAATGAAAATAGAGGTTTATCTTCCATTTTCATATTTACTATCCTAAAAGATTATAGCCCCCTTGCAGCATCTTAGGGCCTCTCCTATGTTCCCTATTATATATGACACAGGTCATGTATTTTAGATAGTAAGATGTTCATCTCAATTACTTGTGTTTTAAATTTTAATGTAATGTGTGAGGCGTATAGGGATGTGTAAAAGGACTAAGCTTTTCATTTGGTCAACAGTTATCATGTTGGCACAAAATGGTTGATGGTTAATAGTGACATTGGGCCTGATCCAGAACTACGCTTCGTAGCGATTTTACGCATGGCGGAGACGTAAAATCTCTGTTTAGAATGCACTGCACATGCGCACCATAGAAAATACGCACATTCACGTAGCGTAATTGTGAACATATGGGCTATTCACGTATTTGTCACGTAAATACTTACGTGTGGGCGTGCCAATTTTACGTGACACAACAATACGTTCCAATTACGTGAAGTAGGTGGAGGTTTGTATTTAAAGTTTACAGTATGGGCGTGGTAAGCGGCGTACGTTCACGTAGTCTATACGTCCGTTAGCGGACGTACGCTGTTACGTGTGAAAAAGTTAAGGTAGGGTTTGGGTAGCGTATCTTGACAAAATACGTCCGTGCAAGGGGTGTGCCGAGGGGAGTGTAGCGAATTTGGGAGCACGAAAATACGCTACGCGAATAAACGTACGGCACACGTAGTTCTGGATCTACCCCATTATGTTAACAACTTCAAGCTCCTCATTACAACTTACAAGTTTCTCTCTTCCTCCACTGCTCTTTACCTCTCCTCCCTTACCTCCATCCACACTCACGCCTGACCTCACTCCTGTCTGCTGGTGACCGCTGCTTCAATTCCGACTTGATAACTACCTCTCACTCCCGCATCCCATACTTCTCCCGAGCTGCGCCTCTGCATCGGAACAACTTACCACTACCTATCAGGCAATCCAGCACCCTCCAGTCCTTCAAACGCTCCCTCAAAACCCACTTCTTCAGGCTAGTCTACCCTTCCTCCACCCAAGCTTACCTGCCCTCCCCATCTTCATCCTTATGTCTCCTGTTTGTTCATCCCCACCCACTTAGCATGCCAGCTCTTATGAACAGGGCCTCCTCCCTCCTGTCATCACCCTCTACCTTGTCCTCATTAATTCCCACCTCCTCTCTCTACTGTCTATCTCTCTCTTTATTCATCTGCTCCTACACATATATCCTGCACCTTTATTCTCCTACATATTGTTCTATATTTGTACTGTATTTTATTTCTACACTGTACTTTTATTGTATTCCTTATTTATTTGAACTTGTACTCTGTCTGTTAATTGTATTGTGTATATATAACTATTTCCCTCGTGCACTTTGGATACCGTGTGGTGCCTTATAAATAAACAATAATAATAATAATAATAATAATATTAATTATTATTATTATTATTAATTAATTATTATTAGACAGAATATTTTAATGTTGACACATACTGTGGTCAACAGTACAACAATACAATAATCCTAATCCCAACACTAACCCTAACCCAGACCCTGGACCGGATTCCCAGATACTGTACATGTGAACTAAGTCAGCATGGATTCACAATTATACGCACCTATGTTGCAAGGCATGACACTCCCCTCGAACTGACAGATTTTTGGTGACTTATGCCTCAATAGGGCACCCTTAACTCTACGGGTGTTTTTACGTGCCTAAGTTGCTTAGCTATGAGTGTACATTACTAACCGCGCCCTCAAAAGCCCATTTAAATGCCTCCCCACCCACTTTAACTTCGCTAGTACGGAAGACAACCACTCCCCTCCGCACGTATGTCAGTAAGTACGATTTAGAAATCTCTGTCTAATGGATTTCCGTGCCTAGAGCCGTATTCAGAGATCTGTTTGGCGACCGGACCGCAAATATGCGCACGGACGGAGCAAGTAACACCCACCAAAACCCCTGTAGACTTCCGCCTCCATAGACCAGCTGTAACTTTCCGTGGCCAATCCCGAGCATATGTGTCCTCCGTCGGTGCGTATCTTTATAATTGCGCCCAGTTCCCTTCATTTAAATGCCTCCCCCCCGCCCATTTCTATGTAAATTCCTCCGTGTGTATTTTAACGTTGCAGATCCGGACGTATGTGACACCATGCGATTCACAAGTCCGTCTGTGAGGCACTTCCACACGTATAGTCTACGTGAACTGCGTGTATAAAGTTACTACGCATGCGCAGTTATTCCGACCATAAAAGTACGCACGGAAAAAGTAATCCCGTCCCCTATCCTTAACTCTACCTCAACTCCAACCCCAACCCTCATCCTAAATACAGCCCCAACCTAAAATGAACCCTAATCTCAACCCTAACCACAACTCTAAGGCTAACTCTAACCATAACCCAAGCCAAAAAAACAATCCTAATCCTAACCCCAGTCCTAACCTCAGCTCTAAACCTAAACCTAAAACTAACCCCATCCCTAAACCTAACCCTAACACCTAACATGAACATGTTACAACTTCATTCTATAGCAGGAGGTGAGACAAACGAGCAGCAGCTCTAGGGCACTGGAGAGTAGCGAGCAGCAGCTCTAGGGCACTGGAGAGTAGCGAGCAGCAGCTCTAGGGCACTGGAGAGTAGCAAGCAGCAGCTCTAGGGCACTGGAGAGTAGCGAGCAGCAGCTCTAGGGCATTCGAGAGTAGCGAGCAGCATTGAGTTTGTATTCTGACCTTGTGTAACAAGTCGACAATTTGTCAACATTCTATTTGTCTATTTAATGCTCCATTCAACAATGAAAAAACATTTATAAAATCTTCAAAATGATTCATGTTTAGAGATCTATATTCTTCAAAGCCTTTTCCAATTCAATGGTCCAGAGACCCATTAATTTTTGGATTTAAGGGTCGGGTTGGATTTAAGGGCTAGGCATTATGTTAGTGTTTTTTTTTAATCCCCTGTACCCCTGTAAGGATATTACGCCACATTTTTTAAAGACAGAGGCCAAGGTTTATGATGGATCAAGGACTCAAGGATCTCCATGCAAACACAAAGACAAGCCATAACTCTGCTCTTTATTCAGATAGACATCTAACAGTCACCTAGTATGGGGAAAACGGTGAAGTGTGTAAACACAATGTTTAGAATGTCAACTGTTAACCTGTCACTAAAGTGCTGATAGGGTTAACTGAATCACATTCTTCTGTCATTTACTCAAAACCTGTCAGATAGAATATTGAAATGCTGACACTTCACCAGTTTGATATTACAATGGGAAGATATTTGGGGAAAGAGCGAGGGGAAGCAGCGGGGACACAGAGCAGAGGAGAGAGTGGGGACAAAAAGTGGAGAAGAAAAGTAAAGGAGTTGAGGAGAAAGTAAGGACACATCGGAGAAGAGAGCAAGGACAGGGTGGTGCAGAGAGTGGTGACACAAAGTGTGGAGGAGAGAGCAAGAACCCAGATTGGAAGAGAAAGCAAGGACACAGATTGGAAGAGAGAGCAAGAACACAGATTGGAGGAGAGAAAAGGAGAGTAATGTAAGAGAGAGAAGTGACTCAAAGTTCAGGCAGAGGACCGTGTTCACACTTAAGAAGGTTTTAGGTTCTTAATTACATGCAAAAATTAGCAAGCTGACTCCCCTGACACACCCTTAGTTATCATCTTCTTAACCAACTTACAGATGCCATAGGGCTATCTAATCTTTAGGTTCGTAGTTGTGTGTGTAGGGCAGCTATTTAAGAACGTTTTTTCCTAACCGCACCCAGATTTCCTCATTTAAATAGCTCTCTCCACCCAATCTTCTTATCTTCGTCCTTATTTTTCATGGCACGCCCCTTCATTCTTAATTGAATCTTGAGGAAATAGGCTCGTAATGGTGATTCAGTGATGTCCCATCCTTAAGTCTTACGTAAATTGTGTATATTAAGTTACTACGCATGCGCAGTATATCCCTTCTTAGATATACACACCTAAAAAAGCTGCATTTTCTTAACTACGAATCCGGTCCAGAGTGAGGACACAGATCAGAGGAGAGAGTAGGGAGGTAGAGTAGAGGAGAGAGAGTGGGGATAGAGTGGAGGAAAGACTGGGGACAGAGTGAGGAGAGAGCGGAACAGAGGAATGAAAGAGCGGGGACACAGGGCACAGGTCAGATGGGGACAGAGTGGAGGAGAAAGAGAAGTAACAGAGTGGTGGGGGGGGGGAGTGGGGATAGAGTGATGTTTGAGTGGAGACACAAAGAGGAGTAAGGACAGAGCGGGGCACAAAGGAGAATAGAAAGCAGAGACAGGGTAGAGGAGAGAGAGTGGGGAAAAAGTGAAGGAGACAGCTGAGATCCAGAGCAGAGGACAGAGTGGAAATAGAGATCAGAGGGGAGAAAGTGGACACAGAGCGGAAGAGAGAGCTAGTAACAGGTTCTAGGACAAGGTAAGGAATCAATTTTATTTTTTGTTACTATACTTTTTTAAGGGATACTGCTGCCACCATAGCATTATATGTTGTTAAACCTCATTCAGCAATAATATAGTTGACATGGTGTCGGCTGCATCATTGTCAATTTTGTTATTGTCATTGTAGCAACCAGATCTGAGGGAAATGTCAGCATTGAATAACTTCCAGATGTATTCTGGCATCCAAAACTGGCCTACACCTTAGCTCTGCACCATAGGGTCATCTTTATATATAAAATGGGCTGTAATGCCCAGAAAAATATTTTAAAAAAAGTATAAAATGAAATTATTAATAATAATGGGTCAGATTGTTAGGTCATTAAATATTGTTACTACTATCATAGCAGCAGTGGACTTACAGTCATGGCTTGCTATGAGATTTCAAAGTCCATATGTGCAAGGGGATAAAAAACACTTTCCTCGCATGTAAGGACTTCCATACCTAGAACCCTACCGTACATGTTATACACCAACCCCACTGAAATGAGGAAGATCTATATAAGGGCTTAATCAAGACTGGTCCCCTGTAACTGACACATGCACAGCGATGAAAATGTCGCAATATTCCTGCAGAAAACGCCAACATTTTGTAATTCTGGATACATCCCAATACATACTACTACTATTTACCACTACTACTACTACTACTACTACTACTACTACTTACCACCACCACTATTACTACTACTACTTACCACCACTACTACCTACTACTACTTACCATCACTACTACTACTACTACTACTACTACTACTACTATTACTACTTACCACCACCACTACTACTACTACTTACCACCACCACCACTACTACTATTACTACTACTACTTACCACCACTATTACTACTACTACTTACCACCACCACTATTACTACTACTACTACTACTACTTCTTACCACCACCACTATTACTACTACTACTTACCACCACCACTATTACTATTACTACTACTTACCACCACCACTATTACTACTACTACTACTATTACTACTTACCACCACTACTACTACTATTACTACTTACCACCACCACTACTACTACTACTACTATTACTACTTACCATCACCACCACCACCACTACTACTACTATTACTACTTACCACCACCACTACTACTACTACTTACCACCACCACCACCACTACTACTATTACTACTTACAACCACTACTACTACTTACCACCACTACTACTACTACTAGTACTACTATTATTATAATTATTATTGTTTTCCCAATGATTTGCACAGGTTAGGTCATATATAGTCTTATTTTGTGTCCTGTATCTTTGTTTTCTTGATGCTTTAACGGGACTCCTGTATGCAGCTCACAGTTCAAGGTGGCTCCTTTCGATCAAACGGTATTGCCAAAGATGGGGAATTTGGAGCATTAGAAGTAGGATTTCTTCAGGTTAAGGAAAAATTAGGTAGATAAATCCTCTTTTACTTGAGCTGCACAATGCAGCGTGAGGGATTTCTCCCGTTACAAAGAAAAGGCTGCGGCTCCCGTTTCAATTTATCTACCTAACACAGCACCCAGAGCCATGGATTACGCCATGCAACATCTGCCCAGCGCATGCGCAGAATGGCAAAAAATGTTGTTCTTGCGCATACGTAAAACCTTAAAAACTACGGCCGCCGTAGGTGTGGATCAGTCCCTTAGTCCCTGCCCTACACTATAAATTGTATGTGTATTTGTTGGTAAACTGTTAACTAGGTCTTGTTGGTACCAAGGGGTATATTTACAAAAGTCGATTTTGCAAAAAAAAAAAGACCAAAGTCCCGGGACTTTGCTGGTGATTATGCCATCTCCGTATTCACTAAAGGCAAAGTCCCGGGACTTTAGCCTTTTGCAAAATTGACCCGGTAAACATCGCTGGACACAAATCATCCACACAGTGCACTCCATACACACACACACACACACACACACACACACACACACACACAGTGTGACGCAAAGTACATGAAATATATACATAAATTAAACTACGAACCTACCTTACACTGGATTTTGATGGACTCATTTCCTTCTCCTGTTGCATCTGGTCTGCTATCCTGGGACAGCGCAATTCCCCTGCATTATGCAATACAGAAGAGAAGCACTGACCATGACTGACACTGACACACACACACTCCCACAACTACACATAACTGTCATACACACACTCCCACAACTACAC
Organism: Limnodynastes dumerilii; assembly: GCA_011038615.1. Lineage (NCBI taxonomy): Eukaryota > Metazoa > Chordata > Amphibia > Anura > Limnodynastidae > Limnodynastes > Limnodynastes dumerilii. The sequence goes on from WWET01009239.1 coordinate 18,625, forward strand.
ATAACTGTCACAAACACAAATACACATAACTACTGTCACATACACACAAATACACATAACTATTGTCACACACACACACACACACACACACAAACGAATACACATAACTATCTATCCACAAAATACGTTCATATTCTCTTGATTCTCCTATCCCTGTTTCCCTTCTCTATCTCAGCACCCTCTCTCTGCATTCCCTCTAATCTCCCCCATCCCCATCTCTCTAGCTCTCTAATTGTCACTGATTGACATTTCTGATCTGCCTATGAACAGCATAGTATAGCTGCTCATAGGTGGATCATAGATGTCAATCAGTGACAATCCTGCTATTGCACGTCACAACCCCTGCAGTATAGTAACGGCTGCCGCTACTGTTTCTACAGTACACTCCATACACACACATACACACAAACACAGTGCAACCCAGATACATACAGACAAACACTGCACTCCAGGTGCACACACATACGCACACACACACACACACACACAAACACACACACAGCCTCTACCCCACTCAGCAACAGGCAACCTTTCAATTGGCTGTTAGATGATCTCTCCTTACCTCTCCTTACCTCTCTACTGGCTGCAGCCTGCAGGTGCCTATCATTCTTTAGCTGCTCTGTCTCCCTCATTAGCCCAATTCAGATCCTGTACTGTGGAGGCCTCTCAGGGGAAATGGGCCTGATCCAGACCTACGCCGATGCGCTGTGCTAAGTAAAGCACAGCGTATCAGCATGCACTCTCCCCGACACTCCCCCTGTGCGAGCGTATTTTCCCGCGCTTACGCCAGATGAAGGCTGGCGTAACTTCAGCCGGCCTAAGCAAGGGAAAATACGCTCTCACAGGAGCGTAGGCTCACAAACTCCTCCCTCCCTCATTAAACTACCTCCCCCCTCCCACTTTCACTAACTTGAGCGTAGTAACAGCTTTTAAGCTGATCTTACGCTGTTGGTTGGCGCCAGCCAGCGTAGGTCTGGATCAGGCCCAATGTTACTGAGAGGCCTCTGCAGTACAGGACCTGCACTAAGCCAATGAACGGGATGCAGCAGCTCTGAAATGCTAAAAAAAAAAGACGTGTTGTCCTGATGAGGCAGTCTCCGTGTGGCCTCATGAGGGTACCAGCCTACTGGGAAACTTCCCGGTAATGCCTATTGCCAATCCGTCCATGCTGCTACCAACATTTTTCTAATCAGCTGTTGGGTAATGAACACTGGGACTGGACTCCCTAGATTCCTTCTAAGGTATAACTAGATAAAGTTCTGATAGCTCTGGGCAGTGAGTGATACATCACGGTCTGATTCTTGAGACAGAGCATGCTGGCACTTAGCAAACTACATATTCTGGGTCTAGTGTGGGGGGTGGGGGGCGTCGCCGCTGCTGACGACCCTTTTTTCAAAAGACTCATTTAACAACTGGCTAGCAATGCCTTTCAGAATCAAAGCTATCAATCCACAGACCACCAAAAAGGACCCTTAACCCTTTTCCTGCAGCCTGACTCACTTCCTCGCAGCTTAACCCTAAGACTCCCCTCCCCGTGGCCTGACCCTATGACTCACCTGCCCATAGCCTAACCCTAAGACTCCCCATCCCCTAGCCTAACCCTCATACTCCCTTTCTCGCAGGCTGACCCTAACCCTTCCCTTCCAGTAACCTGACCCTCCCTTCCCCAGAGCCTAACCCTAAAAGTCCCCAGACAGTGTTACTCATCTTTCCAGAGGCTTTCGGTGCGACAGGTCCGACAGCTTGTATAAAATGAATGGGTAAATATACTTACCCATTCTAAAAAACATCGAAACAGGCTGCATTTTTTAAATAGAGACGGCAGAAAACTGATTTTCGGATGCCTCTAAGGATATTAGCAACAAAAACAGGACAATGGGACATATTAAATACTTACCGAAATCCCTTTGTATGCATATAACAATTGGGCAGATCCAGAACAACGTCCGCGTGTGAATTTACGCTTGCCGCTAGCGCAAATTCACTCATTAGTACTTACGCGGGGCATAAGAGACTTTCACGTATCAGTAGCGTATCTCCTTACGTTGGGGCGTGCCAAACATATGTCTCCCTTAATTACACTTTGAAGGCGGGGTGAGGCATTTCAATCGTACAGTATGGGCGGGCTTAGCAGCGTAAGTACATGCAGCCATTACGGCTGTCAGGAAATACGCATGGAAAAGTACGTCCGACTGAGATGAGTGCTTACGGGAGTGCATAGTAAATACGAGCGCGTAAATACCTTACGCGTTGAAACGTATCGGGAACGTAGTTCTGGATCTCCCCCAATGTGACTAACAGGCATCTGAATACAAGTGCTATATTGTCATATTTGTAACATCCAGATTTCTCAAGGTTACCTTAGACTCCTAAAAAGAAAAACAAAAGAAAACCTTTATACCTGTAATTCCATATGAAAATATTTAAAATGATCAACCTTTTCAGAAAAGCTCTTTTAGCAACTACTAAAATAGTTGGTTAAAGACCAAAAAGAACATTTTTTTTCTCTCTAAAGCCTAGTGGTGATTGGTTTATATTTTAAAGGACACTTTCGTTGAAAAATGAAAATCTATCAGATCGTATCCAGTAGTTTCATCGCCTTAAGACACGGATGGCATTGCTTAACGTGAAGTTTCCTCATTTATGATGGCCAGGCCATCATTAGACACATTTATCTCACACATCACATCCTCAGATGAAATACAATTAATAGGACAGCGGTGAAATATATATTGAGCCTTAACCATCTTCTAAACTTCAGAGTGGCTACATTGCAATGCACCACCAGGCCTGTCTAGACTTCTGAATTTCATTTCACAATGGCAAATTTTATGTTCTTGCAATGACTTTGGTAGATGCCTTTAAAAAGGTTAGAAATGGATCATAATTAGTCTAAAAAGCCCCGACGTTTAATTCCACTTGTTGAGCTCATTTGTTTCAATTTCTCAATATTCTTGGTGCATTAGAAACAGACAGCCATAAATATGTACACAAGTTGCTGGGGGCTCTTGTATGACCTTCCCACATAATCTATGTTCCGTCACATGGACCTTGAACTAATTTTGAATGCTGAATGCATTGGTCTAGAATCTTCATCACTGAAAATCTACATCGTAATTTTATGCGCTAAGGGCCAGATTCATAACTAATAATAGGTGACTTACGTACATTAGTTGTGAAAGTCACTCGTCATCACGTTCAGCACTTGCTCAGTATGTGCAATTCTGCATCGAAATGTAGTTAAGCAGTGCGGCATTCCACGTGGAAATATACCTCCGCAATTGGTTTGTTTTCCCACACACCGAACCTGATTCACAATTAAGAAGCTGTGGCTTTTTAGGTGCGTATATTTAAGAAGGAATATATTGCGCATGCGTGTGGTGCCCCTCGGAGTTGCTGGAGGTGGGGAGGGCATTCTGATTGACAGTAGTGATGTTGGTGGTGTGTAGGAGATTGCCGTTGGGGCATATGTGGGCAGTTGAAGAGTGAACAGGGCGAAGGAAGCATTGGTGGATTGTCTGAGGGGGAAACTGAGGAGAAAGTATTTGTGGATAGAAGGGGAGAGTGTCAGCAAAACGGTAAAGGAAAGAGTTGGTGGTGAAATGACAGAGAGTCGGTGCAGCAGAGTGTCGGTGGGGAGGTGATGGAAAGTAACAGCGGAGTTGGTATCAGCGGAGTGTCGGTGGTGAGGGGACGGAGAGTAACAGCAAAGTTGGTGCAGAGGAGTGTCGGTGGTGAGGAGACGGGGAGTAACAGCAGAGTCCGTGCAGAGGAGTGTCGGTGGTGCATAGACGGAGAGTAACAGTAGAGTCCGTGCAGAGGAGTGTCGGTGGTGAGGAGATGGAGAGTAACAGCAGAGTTGGTTGGTACAGGGGAGTGTTGGTGGCTAAATTGAGGAGAGTCTCAGCGAAGGAGATACAGAGGAGTGTCGGTGGTAAAACATAGGAGTCAGAGATAGTGAGCGGAGAAACAAAGTGCATTGGAGAGCAATCTGAGATGACGCAGCTGAGACGCCGATTTCGAGAACTCATTTGCTTAATTGTAATTTTTCATAGCCTGAGCGGAGGTGAACTTTCCTATAGTCTTAATAATAATTGCAGCTACATGGACTATTTGTTGGGCACAGGGTTTAAAGTACAATATATAGTAATTTTAAGATTTGTTCTATATGTTTTATTAAATTATATTTCTGTTTTTTGCATGCAATATTGTATTGTTATACAATTTATGTTTAAAATCTTGTGTGAAACAAGGATTGCAGTGAATTGCAATTTTCTACTTATTATTGATTTGAAGTGGAGAGAGATAGTTCACTGTTACAAAGAATTATAGTATTCTACTTGTTGTGAAAGTTCGATGTTTCAATTCTGCAATTTACATTTTCTATTCATGAATGAAAACAAAATAAGGTGCAAAGTGTTATTTCATTCTATTAACCGAATTAAGTTTTCTGCAAATCTAAAAAATTCAGAAAACATTTATTAAAACAAAATGTATTTTGTTAAACACTGGTGTGATGTGTAATTTGGAAGGAAGATATCCATTTGCGCATGCATAGTAACATTTTCATACGCTATTTGCGTTGGACTTATGTTCGCAATTTCTGTGCTTCGGATATTAGGTGCGTTTTTTTACGAACAGATCAACTGCGCATGCGTAGTAACTTTTCTACGCTATTAACGTTGGACTTAAGTGCATACATTACATACTTATGCACTGCGCACCTAAAGTCTGTAGGTTCGCAGTAACATACGCAGAAATGGGCGTTCTATGAAGAAGTAAATAGGATGATACGCAGAAATGGGTGGAGGGAGCCATTTAAATCACGCAATGAAGGCGCGGCTATGCACTTGCGTTCCTAAATAGACGCCCTAAGCATTGAAATGCGAAACTACAGTTAAGGGAGCCCTAAAGTCACATAAGAACCTGAAAACCGGGTGCTTGCCGAGGGAGTTTCATTTCTGTTAGTTGTGTATATTTAGGAACCTATCGTGTTCTTAGGTGTGAATCAGTTCCTTAATATACACAATTTACATAGGACTTAAGAATGGGACAACTTTGAATCATCATCACAAACTTATTTCCGTAAGGTTCATAATGACTTAAGAATAATGGGGCTTGCCGGGAAATCATAAGAATGAAGATAAGAAGATTGGGTGGAGGGAACGATTTACATGGGCAAATCTGGGCACAGTCACACAAAAACGTTCTTAATTAGCTGCCATATGCACACAACTATGAACCTAAAGATAAGTTAGCCCTATAGCATTCATAAGTCGGTTAAGGGGCGTGTCAGGGTGGTCAGCTTGCTTCTTTTTGTGTGTAATTAAGAACCTAAATCATTCTTAGGTGTGAATATGGCCCACCATGTGTACAAGATACGCCTGGTAGGTGGGCATTGACATGTTAATCCTACGATTCAGCATTTCGTATGGAGTTCAATATGTGCGGAATACTTTCAGGGAATGTAAATCCTTCCACGTGTAGGAGTGTCAGGGGAGTGTCCTGTTCTCCTACCTCCTACTGGAATTAAGCAAATTTCATACTTTATCTTTCAATGTGGAGGCTGACGGCAGAATATTCACGTTGATTATGATTAAGATCCAGTCCTTAAGGATTTGCAATCTTCTTACTGATATTAATTTGCTGTTTGTTTCTTGACCCAAACAAATTGTACTTAGAAGTGTAATACATACAAGCTATTTTTTATTATGTATTGCACTTTTGTGGAGCTTTCCAATGTTTAGCAAGCATTACGAAACAAGACAGGGTAGTAACAAACACATTGGGAGGGTAAGAGGGCTCTGCTCAAAGGCTTACAATCTAAAGAATATTGGGGTAGTGCTAAATATCCCACAAAGGACCAGTCAGGTTTAAAGGGCTCTGTATGATCTAGTAACACAGCAGAGTTAGCAGCAGGACCCAGGGTCATTTGAATTCGGTTTGATGGTTCGATGTTCTAAATTAAGACAGAGAACATGCTGGCACTAACATGCTACCAGTGTTCACTGATTCTCTGTTTTCAATCAGACAGGGTAGTTACTGTGACTCTTGTCTAATCGAGTATTGTAATGCCAATGGGGTAGATCCAGAACTACGTCCGTCTTCAATAGATGGACTTAATTCAATGAACAATAGCTACTACGCAGTAGTAGGACTGGATCCGGTCCTCTGTATGGGAGACCAGAGAACACTCTTTGTGCTGTTTGTCCTTGCTCTGGAGCATCCTTAGGGAGCAGGTTTACCTAGCTGTGGGTTTGGAAAAGTGGATCTTTTGTCCATAACAACCAGATGTTCAGATCAGATTATAGGTCTCACTTTCCTATTACATGCTATGTCATCTAGAATCTGATTGGTTGCTATGGGCAACATCTCCACTTTTCCAAACCACAGCTTAGTAAATCTGGTCTCAAAAGTCTAGAACTTGAATGTTGTAGACAATATAAATATGAATATGATTATGCTTCATTATTTATAGACACTTCCTACGTATGGAAAATAAAAGGGGGGAACTCCTCACTGGCACCAATCAGGTATTAAAAAATGGGAATGAGTGCTGCCATAGTAATAAGAGAGAAATGAGAATGAGTGCTGCATAAGCAGGTATGAATATAAACTCCTGGCCTGCACACTGTTGCTTTAGCCAATACAGTTGCAGAAGGGGCGAGGCTGTAAAGAGGTTTAGAAGGCTTGCAGCCATTTTGTCAGCATTCTCATCTTTCGTTTTCCCTCCCTCCCCTTTTTTATATTTAGTTGTATAGATCATTGTTAACTTGAAATTTCCTTCACAGACGGGGCATCGATCGGCGGTAGCGGAGGGTTAACAGCATTTAATTGTAGCGCATGGGGAAGGGGTTTTTGGTAAGTGGGTAGGCACACTCCTCAATATTTGCAGGAGGCCAAGCCATGCGGTGGGTCCCGTGCTGCCGCCCTCGGGGGCGTGCACTTTGAAGGGGGTTAGTACCTGGACTTGACCCACTTACCTGGGGGGCGCTTTGGATAGGGGATGCCTGTCCTGATTTATTTATTCCATCTGCTGTTCCCCTCTTGCTATTTTCGCCACCTTCTGTCTCATATCCAAATTGATAGTCATTTACAATTGCAATCAATACATTGGTGCCCCCTATTTAAAATCCACAATGTTGTCCGTGGGTTTATGGCCTGGGCAGTTTATTGGTTTTAACTATCTTAGATAGAGGGTATGTATACACAAAGAGACACAGAGCTGCTACACTTCAGGACAGACAAAACAGCATGAGAACACAGTAAAAAAAACGGTAGCGTCAATAGAACATAACCCTTTAGAACCTCAATAAATAAATCTGAAAATAATAAAAATATAGAAATAAACAAACACTTGTAAGATAATAAAACATTTATTTATCTAAAACACAATACACCAGCATAACAAACCATGGGCCTGATTCAGACTTAAGAAGGAGCTTGAAATAAGGGAGGAAAGTTACACCTGGGCTAAACCATGTTGATTTCAGGGGGAGTCAAGTTAATTGTATTCTTTGCATGCAGGGATATATCTTTGAATTGCTTACTGCACACAGATACGTGGCATTACGCCACCTCTTTCTATGGAAATTACTGCGTGCGGTCTTTAAAGACCGATCTGCTACGTAGATAGCGTAAATTACCTACTACGCATGTGCAGTAGGTAATTTCGGCCACCCACGCTCTTAAGAAGCCGCAGCTTCTTAAGTGTGAATCAGGCCCTTAATTTCCAGTTCCTTCTTAAGTCTAAATCAGGCCCCATCATACTAATAGCATAAAGTAAGAGAATCTATTAAGACATCTCATATCTCACATGGGTTTTCCAACCTATGTGCACAGTCCCAAAAGTGTAGTATGGTTGTAGAAAGAACCTGTCCTATAGTGGGCAACCAATGAGATCACCGAGATAGATATATAGTATTGAAAAAGTGAATAAATGAATTTAAGGAGTTTCTTACCCGCTGGCAACGTGCGTCTGCAGTTACCAGATAGAGATACCCAGTGCAAATGTTCTTATAGATATCTGTCTGTGGCTATCACTTGAAATGAGCAGAGGAGGCTATTCCTAGGAACACTCAACTTTGATTAGCTCCAGATCGGGATTATGCAATGAAAGATGAGTTGCAGAGGCCATGATTGATTTTACAAATGTTTTCATTAATTTTTTTATGCATTTTTAGACAGATTTATATATCTGCTGCTTTTTCCTACTGTTTTTTCACTAGTGTTTTGGTTGGGAATTTGTTTACACATGCTTCACTTGGTTATTTGATCCTTTTTTTCAAAACGGTCATCATTCCATATCAGGTTGCCTTATTGTTAGTTGGAGATTTTTTGGTTATTGGTTAGAGGTTACTCTTTTTTAGTTTTACCACTTTCATCGCCCACTATAGTTAATTTTTAATTGTTAAAGTTTCCCCTAACCCCAACCATTTTACTAATCCTCAATCTAACCTTAACCCTCCATCTCCTACAGCCTTACCCTAACCTCTCCTTGCCTAACCTTAACCCTCCATCTCCCACACAGCCTTACCCTAATCTTCACCCTCCATGTCCCATTCTCTTATCGGTGTTATTTTATTATTGGGAACAGAGACTTTGCGAAATTGGGCCTTTCCCATTAAGAACCCATTAGAAATAATAAGTATTGAAATGTAAAGTATTTCGAACATGTAGAAAGTGTATCTACTATGTGGGAGGGGGAAAATATGTAGATAGTTCAGAGAGGACATGCTAAGGTTTTAAAGTAAGGTCCTTGGAACATATGTCTTTATGAACAAGTAAAGTGGACTCTCCTCATCAATATGGACAATGAAGCCCAGCTCTCATGAAAGTCATCTACTACACCGGGGCCTGTGATAGGGTGTTCGGTGACGCTATGCAAACTTTATCTTTACGTTCATCTGTTTAACAATTTAACACCAGTGACCATGAGGTAGATCCACACCTATGGGCTAGTTACGTTACAACACGTAGCGTATTTACGCTAGCGTAATTTATATCCCCTCATTCGTACATATTTTGGCCGTTTTACGCTTCCTGAACCCTACCTTAACTTTTCAAAGCGTAAGTACTGACGTACATAATGGCTTCACATACGTAACACCCTAACCCGGCCCGTACTGTATGATTTAAATGCCTCCCTCCGTCTACCAAACGTAATTAAGGGTGTCGTATGGTTAAACCCGCCCCTTCGTTCGTAGTTACGCTGATGGTACGCATGCTCAAAGTTACGTGGCATAACATCTGCTGTGCGCATGCGCAGTAAATACTAATGGGCGATTTTAAAATCGTTAGCGTACGTAGGTCTGGATCAGGCCCATGTCTCCAGCCCCCCAGTATTCCCCATCAGGTTTCCAGTTCGCCCTGTAATGTGAGCACTGGAGGGCTGTGATGGAGAGGAAGGGAAGGGGGCGGGCAGTAAGTTCATTCAGCCTGCAGCCTGTCACAGGCACAGCACAGGCACAGCACAGGCAGGCATAGCCACATAGGGGTTCACTGTTAATAGCGGCTGGTGCCGCTGTATAGAGGAATCACTGGCTGAAATCACTCTGTGGACACTGAGAAGCGGTGGTGAGCGGGAGGATGAGCGCCTCTCAAGCATGGCGCTAGGGTGGAGTTTCATCCCCCGTAGAGTTCTTGTCCCGGTCCTGTACTACACGTTCTTATAAAGTAGTGTTTCTCTGGATTTTGTTTTAGTGAAGAATTCCAATTGGATTCATGTAACAGAGTCTATATTTAAACCTTTCCAGCATAAATGAGTCATTATAGCAATAGGTGTCTGACACTGCTTCTGATGTTTTATATATTATTGACAATGTATAATTTGCTCTAAAAAGCCCCAGGTTAGCTGTAAGATTTCCCAGTCTGTCTTTTTAACAATTCCAAAGGATTCTGTGGTTCTGTAGAGTATTTTGGGAATGATCATTAGGCGAGATTTATAGATTAAGCATTGAAACAAGGCTTTGATCACACGAAAACTGACGTAACTTTAATCTCTCACAATGAAAATCATACACATCGCCCATACCTCACAGGTACTCTACCCCCTTACATGAAAGCACCTTCACTCGTTGTGCTTCAGATAAATCTTACTATTATCACTTATTCATAAACTCTTCTAAGATCCTAAGATCTTATTTGCCCCATCTCGAAGAAAGTAATAACCGCGCCCTAAACACCAAATGAATAAAAAGGAAAACATTTATAAAATTACTAAGTACTAAGATATAGTGGATACTACTGCCATATACATCAATAAATGGAAATTTTAATGAAATATATTTTATTTTCAAGGTTATGCTTATTCATTTCATTAAAATTTCCATTTATTGATGTATATGGCAGTAGTATCCACTATATCTTAGTACTTAGTAATTTTATTCATTTTTTACTTTTTATTCATTTGGTGTTTAGGGTGCGATTATTACTTTGGTTACATTTGACTGTTTTTGTTTGGACCATCACCGCCATTCTTTTTAGACGACGATCAGTAAATGCACCATATTAATTGCAATTTTAGATATATACAGTACCAATTATTTCAAATTGCAAGTATATCTCCCATTGAGTATCAGTGCTACCCTTAAGTTTTTTGCACCATCTCGACCCATGCAGACTTAAGTGAAATGACACGACCGATTTTGAGTTGATCATAGTTTATCTTGGCATGATTTTGAGCACATGTTCAAATATTGCATAAACAATTATACCTGATTCTGACCCGAATGTAATTCAATCTAAAGGGCTTGTTGT